>SNQN01011578.1:2800-18499 GCA_008642245.1 Bassia scoparia | reverse complement strand
GATCTCCTTTGATTCAAAGACCTTAATTACCTGGACTCCATAAAAATATTAATTAATACTACTAGAGTGAGTGTGATTGATATATGAATAGTTCCTGGGGTTTCTGTACTTACACCATTATTTTTATACTGAAATTGGCTATATGTGAGGACTTCGGTGAGTGTTTAGGTTAGGCACATATCCACTATTGGGTCAGATCGCTCACAAATGTATGCAAAGGCCAGGAGATACTATATAACAAGAGACTTATATCCAGTCTATTTGTTAGAAGAAGCTATGGTTGGGCAACATCAGAGAGTGTAGATTATGGGATAGGACAGATCTGAGGATGGTGATTGAGGGTCGTGACAAGAAATTACATAGTGGATATAATGAAAGCCATATAGCTATTATGGCATGTGGTCTAGACGTGTGGCGGCAAGATGATCTTTCTAGACTTGGAACGAATTTGTGGAAATTAGCAACTCATCGAATAAGTTGTGATCTAATTATAAAATAGTTTCGCACCAGTTCTAATCAGTTCCTACTTGTTTCAAGAATTTAGTACTCACAGTTTACTTGATCGGAGACTACACGCACGCAGTGCCTATTGATAATATTGATATATGAAAGCGCAGCAGGAATACGCGCTATGTTGCGCTGCGGATGTAAGGACTGTGAATGTACCTACCTAACTTGAATGTGGAGAATGGGTGACGCACTTGCCCTGGTGGATATGTATGTGTTGTAGGGTGCTTTTCCGAGGGAAATCATGAGCCTCATTGGTGTGCCCAAGATTTGGTGTGAGTTGTTTATTGAACTGCAAGATCCTCTAATATTTATATCTGATAGGTTTAAGAGTAACGTGTTTTTGGTATTTTTATTTTTGTCAAGAAAGAGTTAATTCGTGTCACTCCTTATTGATAGACGAAAGTTGCTTAATTTCAGCTATGTGTTGGTGTTCAATTCGCCAAGACAACCAGGACTTTTAAAAGTGTCAAACTATTTGATGCTAACAGATTAGTTTCTTTTTTCTACGCCTTCCGCATTGTGGGGGATTGTTGGATATATTTAACCTTAGGTAGTTGCATGCGCTTTGTGGTTTTTCCTTTGCCACATTGGTAAATACCAATGTTGGTGTCTGTTTGAGTCGAAATCGCAAGAGAAGAAGAGAGAGCGTGGTCGCATAATTAAGGAGAGGTGAGATGGAGGGGTGGTCTGGCGGGGTGTCGGCCCAAGTCGGCGCGATAACCTCGGATCATTGGCGCCTCCTTACTCTTAGACATGTGTGCTCAACCCCTATATCGTTCTCTGACTAGCGGATCGCGCAGGTGTGGTGTGCTTATAATGGGTTTGGGACCTCGGACTCTACAGTGTATGAGATCGGCTTCAGACGACGGTTGCACGATATGCTTTCTGAATGTAGAACCTGGTTTGCAATTGTTAATTTGGCCTCCCCTGTAGGAATGTCCCATCATCAGTGTTGTTGATAGTTCGTTGAGTTCCCTAGCCCTTTTGATATATGATGAGCTTATAACACTATTTGAGAATCTAAAATATATATAAAGGTAAGTAATATGCAAATGGCTGTTTGTGCATACATGCAGAGGTCAAAAAGGACTAGCAGGCGCGTCAAAGGAAAGGACATGAAGCCTTCACGCGCGAAGCTGAGTCTGTCATGAATAGAAGCGTAGCCCCGATGGTGAAAGACCACATAAGATCAAAAGAAAGTATTAAGGGTCCTCAGTTTGCAATGTAAGTAGTTTTGCATTGTTCAAAGTGTCATGTATACAGGTCATATATTAAGAGTGACCAGTTTAATTAGCTTAGTATGTTTGTCTGATGATACATTGTATGATGCTTCATGGTGAAGTCGGTACGATGTTTCAGATCATCGTCGTTTTTACCTGCACACACACTCTGCACGCTGGATGAGGTAACTGTGGTCGAATGCGATGTCGCGCCACACCCACATGCTGAACTAAGAAAGTGGAATTAAACTGCAGTACTACATGGTTTACTTCTGATGAACTATGCATATAAGTTTGCTCGTTTGACACGATGCTGATTACTGATGTGTAGGGGGCTAAACTGACTACTTAAACTATATACACTTGTGAATGACAACTCATAGTATTGTTGGACAGGGTTAGGATTTAATACGTAATGCATAATGGCAGACGATAGTTATATGCAACAGATCGTCGTGCCACACACGTATATGTGTCGTTATTTTGATCAATTACTAAGCATGTTAGCTAGAAGTATGTTATAACATATGTGAACCGATAATTAACGCTTTACACTCAATTAAGATCCTAGAACAGGGCAAAGTGCATATTTTCATGAATAGATCTATTTTGTGGAAAATGCAAGTTTCATCTCAAATCTAAAAGCAAATACAAGATACAAAAGCATATTCCTCAAAAATGATTATAGAGGTATGTGTAAGTGACATCCACTAAATTTGGAATTACGTACACGGTAGGGAGACCGATTCGTACCGTGGCCTGGACTCAAAACTGAAGTGTTAGTTTGGTGTTGAAATCTGAGAAAATTTACTACGTAAGTGAAACTTATTGTTATAATGCGTTTAAAGTTCTAACACTGTCTCACACACACGCTCGGTGAGGAAAGAAGCCGCAGGACCGGTATGCAGAGAAGGCAATATCTGTATACAATTGGCTGAGCTAATTCATGAATTTCCTTGACCAAGCGCGATCAATCGCGCAGGACGCGCAGAGGCTGGAGAGCTCATCATCTGTGTGCAGGCTAACACGCCACTAATCAATGAAGATTAAGTAATCGTTGTCATTTACGATGGAACGGGTGGGCAGGCGCTGTGTTCAGTATCCGAACTACAAGCACTCCAATAGGTTTATCTTCTGCAATCTAACAATTGGGCCGATATGAACTTGACGAGATGAAATAAACTTGATATGTTTCCATTGAAATAATTGGTAGTCCACCTATTTCTATCAACGTTTTAAGGTAGAGTGACCTACGTTCACGAAGGTGCGAGCAGCTACTTCGGAACGGAAGGCGAGTGAAGATCTAAGGAAGCACAAAAGGTTAAACCTCAGGCGGAGCAAACTCTATATTTTGAGGGAGTTTATAGATTTAGATGTGTAAAGTTAGTTAATGTTAGCTGCGAGCCCATCAAAATTATACTAGTTTAAATGCAATTGATAGCGCCCTAGCGATGATTGAAATTTTCTTACCAATATGCTTGCTATTCGAAAGAGTAATTGATCGATAAAAATGACTAACAGTCTATTATGGATGTGGATAGAGAGGAAAGATATTAGAGGATTCTCTTAGTATACATAAGGAAAGTGCTCCATTATGAAACCTTAAGAAGTGACAATGAAATTGTGTATATATAAGTAATGTGTGCGGACATAAATGTATTACTTGCTAAACTTAGAGATATATAACGGCTTACTATCGAGCAATATCGAACATAGCCACGAGGAACCTGCGTGCAGCGACGTGCTAGGATACACAACTTTGGGACGGCCATTAAAGACACAATTATATGAGTAGCTGAAAGGGATGACCGAGCTAATGGTAACTACAAGAAACCATGACTGAATTCATTAAAGGATAGTAAGCTATGTGAGCGAAATATTCCAATCTAGCCACGTGACAAAGGATAAGTATCTTCCAGATCATGTGTCACTTCAGGGAACTCTACACTAGAGAGTCGCCTCTTTTCGAAAACTATATGAACTGTACGGTGACTGTACTACCAAGTTTTCGTGTGCGAGCAGCAATCAGCAAGCTAACGCTAGCTTCGTGCATGGCGAATAGAGTCTCACACGCATATGCAATCGGGCGTGTACACTTCCAAAGTTGTGAAACGTAGAATTCCGTGGGTCATCAGTTAAGAGCAATTCTTGCTTATTCGAAAATTGAGTAATCCTTCGGATAGACGAAGTTTCGTAGTGTACAAAACGATGGAGTTAATAGGAATTTCGATTCTGTGCATAATAAAAGCGGCATCAACGAACCGATCCACTGCTCATGTGTCATACCCCTTCTTCCGCTGCGCGTTGAAATAAAGATATTCAGATCCAGAACTGCGCACATTTTTTTAGCTTCTAAAGACTTGGAATTCGTAGAATCACCCACGAAACATTTTGTGCGAAAGAATACGATCACGTAGCTTGGTGGACGAAGGAGTCTCGGATTTCGTAGGTGGAGTTTCTTCCCATATGTACTCGACGTGTACTCGCTGGACTGATGGTCACTTGATTGCGAGGAAGCTACGTCACCTAAAAGTACCCTTTCTTATGTCATGGGAGGCAATATTTACTAATTCTAATGAATGATTGATTCTGCTCATACATGAGACTCATAGGTGTTGTCGCGATGTTTATGGAACTGCACGAGTGCGCATCAAGACTCAAACATATATCACTTGTAGAATCCAAAGTTTCAACCTTACCCATATCTTGGGCACTTTCTAGATCAARAGATGTAATATCTTGTATTTCCCCTTGACTATGAGATGATGGAATATTGTTTTCTATTCCTAGCATGAGGTTAAATTCTTGAAGTTGATAAAGAACTTGAGATCTATCCATGATTTTCAAATTGTCAATTCTTCAACTTCTTGATACCTGTCCCAAGTGATAGTTATTTTGTTGGGACAAACTGTTGAATTATGTCCTATTCATTGACATTTAGAACGCCTTTTTTTATCATGCCAATCAAGAACCTTGTTAGGTTTGAATATTCAGTCAAAACCTAGTAGATCATAGAGTTTGACATCTTCCGTAAWCTTGTCCCATATCTTGCATAAAACTCCTCAAAAACCTAGCAAAAAAACCCATAGGATATAACCAAATCGGTTGCACCCAAAACTGTTTGTATTTGTCGAACTAAAATCTGAACCAAATCAACTCCTTTTAAGCTGAATTTTTGTACAGACGTTCCCCCATATATCTTTAACACGAGACCAAAATTTCGGGTGAAAATTCAAAGCCAATAATTCTCAATAAATTTTTTAACTCAAACTGCACAAAACTTATTCGAATCTGACTATTTCGTAAAAAAAAAGATCTAAACCAGATAAAAACAAATTTTTCAAGTAGAAACTACACCAAAAATTATCAAATTTCAAAAAAAAAAGAATCACCTGAAAATCATAAGAGACAGGTGAGAACGAAGCTTTCAAGGTTGCGCAAAAATCAAGAAAATTGCAGACGAAACTTGAAATTTGCGAGTCAAAACTTTTGGACTTTGGATCGAATAACTGAGGCTCTGATTACCAATTTGATGTGGATTTATAAGGAAAGAATCCTCACAAATCAGGAAAACGAGTTGAATAAAAGAACGAGTGTTTGTTTGTGTTTAAAAACTGAAAATAACTTCGAATCTTTAAAGGATTCGAAGGATCTTAACTCACAAGGTGGAACCAGCCTTGAAGAAGCAATCACAGATATAGCTTAATAATTGTCACAGGTGAAGTTTACGGTACGAACCAGGCAGCAAAAAATCTCTTAGCGAAGGGCGTTTGTTCGTTCTGAATTGGACCAAAGAAGCGGGATTTAATTGAAGAGCAAGATCCGAACTACATATTGCTAAAGAAGGATTGTATGTCTCAATGATCAAATATTACGTATTTACGCGGCCAGCCTGGATGCATGGAATCATGTGCAGGGGCTTTTACCGGTTGTTATAACATTTACAGTAAATAAGAACCAGTCTAAACAAATGAGGGAGGATTGAAGAAATAGTTATATTTAGGGCAGCAGAAAGAGGAATAAATCTCTTATCTGGGCAGAGTAAGCAATATTGTCCAACTGGGAATTATATCTAATTATAAATCTTACTTAAGAATAATGATACTAGTAAACTACGTAAAGAATTTTAGGAAAGATTAAATTCTTATACTAAAAATATCCGCTAACACTAGATTTGCTAATTCTGACAAGGATAAATAGGATAACTAATTATAATGCTAACAAAAATGAAAATCTCTCAACTATACTAATAAAAACTAGATATCCTGAAAGACAAATTATTGTTAGCGACATAAAGTAATATAGAAAAGTAGAGGCCTGTAATAATGAACGATCTAGATCTTATCCCAGATCCCATTAAGAAAATTGCATATTATGAATGGTGCAGTGGTTACATGTTCACGAATGTCCGGAGATATCGACACCAGTGATAGGGCTGCCAGCTTACCTATAGAGATGGCATTGGATCATCAAACAATGATAGATTCAGGTACCGATCACTCACTTCACGCTGAATGCATATTATGTATGGTTAATAATTCTCTGTCAGAAATTGTCACACATTTGAATTGTTGTGTATATTGTTATTAGAAACTCATTCTGTGTTGACTTTTATAGTTAGTTTGGTCTTAATTGAAAATTTTGGTAATTTTATAAAGATCGACCATGGTGAACAACATACACTAAAGAGAAGGTCCTAAGAACGTATACCGAGCTGAAATTTCGCAACGACTCATCATATTTAGCATACGTTTTTGTCCCACGAATTTGCTTTGACATTGTTGCAGTTGGTCACGTACCCTAACAGGGTAAATGACAATTGGGATTGAGCAAAAAATTTCAGCTTCTTGTGATACTATTTGCAGGCTGATCCCATCGCTTAGACAGAAAGAACAAAACAAATAGCTATCAGACATAGAAGTTGCATGCTACTAGGATATTGGGAAAATGGTTAGGGAGGCAATTCAGCCATGAAGAAAAAATAGATATGCGGCTAAACTTACTTATGGGGTGAATCTAAATCCGAGTCAATGGCATAGTATAGAAGATCACTAGGTTGCTCACAAACTCAACCATCAATTCAACGTCCCACAAGTCATTATCAACTAGACTACAAATGTCCATATTAAAGTACTTCCACGAAACCACAAGTATATTCATTTTGTGTCTTATTATTCCATATTTATTTATTTCAGACTTTTCTTTTACTAAGTCTACGTTTGCACTTGTGAAGTTAATACTCTATTTAACTTGGTATCGAGATGTGCCCGAGCTTATCTTCCTTTGCTGAAGAATTGGCACCCCAAGGAGATTACCTTTCACTTTTAGATGCTTACGTGGCCTGTCTTTCCACATGTACGCTAACCTTGGCAAACTTGAAGTCATTCATAACTCACAGACAAAGGCAGTGTTGCTACTTTTGAGGACTTACCATCCACCTTTACAAACTTCAATGGCATTGAGAGCCACGAAACGGACTTGAATTCAGGCACCGCCCTTGTGTTTACTTACAACTCCAACATCAATCTCACCATGAGATTCTAACTCTTTAACAACTTTCAACATCGAGATCAACTCCCGCCTCTCCCAGCATGTTTTTCAAAATCCCACTTTGATGGAGCATCTACTCCTAATATTCCTACACCTACACCTAGTCCTAGTCTAGTCTGTACGGGCGTCAGGGCATCACCGGGCCCGGATTGGGTCCAGTCCCTCCTACTCCGGGGGGTACAATTAGATGATGGCTCGAGTTTGCTAGAAATAGGAATTTCTTGCTTTGGCATAGTGTTGAGTATGCTGCTTTGAGTTGTGTGTTATACTCTGACAGCGTGTAGAAGAAGTCCCAATCGTGCTTTTTAAAGAAGCGCAAAACCCGATTTAAGCCTTAGCTATAATTTAGAAGCAGGAGAAGGACTCCATGTTGGTAGTGCACCACTGATAGGGGAAAAGGGTAAGGGTGAAGTAAGTGCACAACACCCCCCCCCCCTCACTCACATTTTTAGCGGGCCTCTAACACGCTCAAATTTGAGTCATCTGTCAAAAAGACAACAACAAACATATTTCTATTTTACCCTAAGGCCATGCAAATGCTATGTGGTTTGCTGAACTGGCAATATATGCATATAGGAAAAACTTGTTGTTGCGACATGTGTTGTTTAGACCGTATTCAAGGTTGCCTGAAGTCAATTTGTTCCAAGAATTAATCTTATAAAGGCTGAGAACAAGTAATCTTGTCCGGTCTAGTTTTAAGACATAATGATAGTTGTGATTTGAAAGCATGCAATCATTAAACAGAATTAAAGTTGTGGCCCTAAGATTGATTTTAAATTAGGTGAGTAGTTGTAATCATATTACAGCCAATTACAAAATTCAAATTTCAACAAAGCTGCAAAGGGGTGTAAAGAGATTAAGACATTGGTCTCAAACTAACCTTGCAACACGGCGCTATCGATCGAGAACGATTCCTTTGGACAAATTTGAAACCATTAAGAACCTTCATGAACACTTATTAGCCTTAAAGAACCCTTAATGAACTTTTTGGAAAATTAACTTTTGACGTGTTTAAGAATTGTGTAAAGCTTGAAGAATTTTGAGAGGGTTTTCTAGAGAGAGAGATGGAGAGTAAACGGCCTTGTAATTTCTGGGCCGAGCTAAAAAAAGGAAAGAACATGGGAAATCGACGCCAAAAGGGGCAACAATAGCGCCAACTGGCGAATAGAGCCTAGGCTTTTTCTCCCTTTTATTGCTCGACTTACCTTATTTTGCGCGGGTTTGATTATGGTTAAAAATTGATTTTCAAGTTTGAATTTGACTGGGGAGTGCAAGCGAAGACTTGAGGATTGCTCTAGATATTCTTAGGGAGCAAGCCAAGTGTTTCCACGTCTTGGAATGCTCTGGTAGCTTTCCGAAACTAAGCGGTTTTGCTCGGGTGCGCGTTTTTACTTTGGAATCACACTATTTTTCCTACAAGTCCAGAAAATTTTGGAACAATATGCATGAATTCCTTGTAAAAAATGTAATTGTATTAAATTTCGGGAATTTGGAACTTTTTTCAATAATTTAAAATTATTATTGCAAATTTGAAAATTCCGAAAAAATGCCAAAAATGCTTAGAAAAATTCAGAGAAATTCTGTAAGATTCTATAAAATGTTTTAAAAATAAAGTTTTAAATTATTTTTAAATTCAAACTTATTTTTTTTAGGTTGCTTTGTGTAAGGGAACCTATGGTTTTTGTTTTCATTGGGGATTTTTGTGATGGTTGTCATGAAAGCTGTGATCCTGCTTCTGCCCATCTCGGTGCTTCCGTTCCAGGACATTTGGCGCTTTGTTGATTGGTTGTATGCCATCGACGCTCCGTTAGGACTTCTTTGGGAATTTCTATTTCAATGTTTGAAAGTGCAAGTTACTACCAGAGGGGTGAATTTAAGTATCCATGAGTGTGTAAAATTTTTTCGGTTTAATGAAGACTAGTTGATAATCAGTTCTTAGGCAGCGGAATAATTAAATGGCGAGAAATAAAACAACACAAGATTTAACAAGGTTCGACTTCAAATAAGTCTAACGGTCCTCCACATCATCTCAGTCTTTTATTAATCAACTCAAAATAACAAAGACATACACTCGATCTAATTATGCACCTATGGCCAAAAGATCCCCTAACTTCCACCTATTGGAAGTTCGGCTCATTCACCAACTATGGTGATTCAAAGGAACTCGATCCCTGAATCAAATTCTCAGCCAAACTGAACTCTCAATCTACTTCAAATGACAACTCTTTTCTCTCAATTTACAAATATCCTTAATGCTTAGAATGAGAGTAAATTAAACCTTAGTGTAGTATTGGATTAATGCTAGGTTAAATTTAGAGAGGGAACTTTTGCAATATGATTTCACAAAAAGGTACGTGCAAAAGTGTTAGGTTTGTGTGTTTGTTCATTCTCTTAAGTAAGCCGTTGGTACGTATATTMCATGAGATCATGAGGATATATTTTCTTTGGAAGTAATATAATTATCTCATGGAAAATATATCCACTAGCAAATAAAATCAGTATGATCTCATAAAATATACTTGCCATACTTAAAAGAACTTCCTTGCACAACAAACCTACCATCTGTTTAATTTCAAAATCATTTTTACGCGGAAATGAACTTTCCAAAAATACAGAAGTTAAGAAGTAGACTTAAGAGGACTGGTCATGAACTGTTCCCAAACTATTCCAGTCATCTTAATTTACTTGAAGTTGTATATAATAAGTAACCAAAGTTACTTATTATATTCAACTAGCTCATCTCTCTAACTTTAACCTTTATAGTTCATTAAACAATCCAAATACTACTTACATTGTAACTAAGACCTAAAGCTATGTCTCTTTTGTCTTTACTTTCATTGACCTTGTAACTTTGTACATGCACATGGAAACAGAAACTTGCATACATATTTTAGTTCAATGTGGTTTGTAATCATTCAAAAATCAAGTACATTTAGGAACTCAACAKTGTCCACTCTGATGCCTCCGTTAGGACTTCATGGGAAATTATTGAGATGTCTGTATCGATGCCTCCGTTTAGACTTACTGGGGAAGATGAAATGTTGTTCGTATRGATGCCTCCGTTTGGACTTCTTTGGGGAGAATGCTGCGAGTGTCRGTATCAATGCCTCCGTTTGGACTTACTGGGGAAACTTTGTGTTGGTGTCCATCTCGATTCATTCGTTTAGACCTGTTGCTTGCTTGAATTCTTTATCCCATCTCGACTATTGTCCGAGAACATTAGATGAGACTGAATGATATACGCGCGCCATATTAGCCACGTTGGCCTATAGCGAATTGTTTTTGCAGATGCCTACTTGATTTGCTTGTGCCTGCTTGATCTTGCTCGTATCCCGTTCCCGCTAATGCGTC
Organism: Bassia scoparia; assembly: GCA_008642245.1. Taxonomy (NCBI): domain Eukaryota; kingdom Viridiplantae; phylum Streptophyta; class Magnoliopsida; order Caryophyllales; family Amaranthaceae; genus Bassia; species Bassia scoparia. Next base: position 7,868 of record SNQN01011578.1, on the reverse strand, counting down.
CAGAAAATTGGAAATTATGTAAACGCCACGTATAGCCACGGATGCATATAGCGACAGCTTTTTGCAGATGCCGTACGTTTGCCTGCGTCGGTGTGGTCCTCTTGAGTGCGCTATCCCATCTTAGGCTAGTCGCCTGGGACATTAAAGCTGATGATAACGTGAGTAATGCCACTATCGCGAATAGTGAATGCCTTTTTTGCTGAGGCCACGCGCATAAGCTTGACAGTATTTGACTTAGAGTGTTTGCTTGATACTTGCCCTTCATCCTGCCATATCTCGAGCGCTAGTCGTCTGTAAAACTTGGAAACACGGTTCAGTGATAACGGCCGCTGTCATGGGAGGACCTGTAATCGTTTTGTACAAGCGCTCGAATGTGTTGTTTGCTATCCCCTTGCATGCGGTATAACACAATGCGGGCTAATTGCCTTAGCCTGCTCTTATGCTTGTGAGGACAATATGACTTCGACTGGATGTATGCTTTGACATGTTGATCCGTTTTTTATTTAGCTTGATCAATGGCTATTGCGTCGATCATGATTTTCATTTGCTTACGGCTTTGTCGTAAGCTTTGTTGGTGCATATTTTTTGCGATTTGATGATTTGCGGGCCCATTTTAACTTGCCTTAGGGGTCGTACAGCGACCGGGGCCAGTCAGCTGGGCCGATGGATGGATTAGGGGACAAGGGTAAGGGTGAAGTAGTGCAAGGCCACCCATCCTCTGCGTCTAGCGTCTTACTTGGTCATCGAGTCTATTGTCAAAAAGAGACAAAACAACAAACGTAATTTGCCCATTTTAACGCCCTAAGCGACTGTAATTACTATGTGCGGTTGCTTAACAAGAAATGTTGCAAATCAAAGGCTATTTGTTGCTGTTTTGCGACAATGTGTTGTGTTAGATCCGTATTAAGAGGTTCCTAAAAGCAATTTGTCCACGAGTGAAGATTAGTTCTGATTAGGCGTTGAGAATGTAATGTCGGGTTCCTTTAGACATTAGATAGTTGTGTGTTTTGGCAAGCATGGCAGAGCAATTCAACAAAATTAACGGTTTGCCTAATGTGTTGATTTTATTCTTGTCGAATAGTTTGTTTGTAATCAATATTACATGCGAGTGTTACAAGCATGCTAAAGGGGTTGAGAAATTGTAGAGCATTGGCCTCATACAACCTTGCAACACGATGCTGTGTCAATTCGCGAGAACGATGCCTTGGACTACTTAAGACCCTGTTACCCTTTAAAGACCCGAATTCGAGACCCTAAAGAAACCTTTTGAACCCATGGATGTATGGAAGAATGTGAATTTGTAATTGTTGCAATGTGTTTAATTCTGTTTAGAATGCAAAACAACTTTTGGTGAATTTGAATGTGAGAGAGTTTTCAGAGAAGAGAGAGAGAGGTGGAAATCGAGGATAGCCGAGCATATGAAGTTTTTGTGTGTGTGAAATGAGCCGGTAAGTGCTTCGTATTTATAGGCAAATCAAGCTTGGAGAGCAAGGTACTGGGCGTAAATACGCCCAGTTGTGGCGCAATTGCGCCAAGATCCCTTACCCTCTTTGCTTGTTTTCCTTGCCTCTTTTAGCTTATACGTATAATAAAATCAGAATAAAATATGATTTGATTTTATTTGATCGCAAGATTTTAACAACAAATATCAGCTGATTGATTTAAAGGGAATATTGTGTGGGCCCACGCTCGGGTGCGTGTTTTTGCTTTGGAAATTCATAAATATTTTCATAACTCCAAAAATTATGGAAAAATATGCATAAAATTTCACGAACTGTGGAATTTGTTTTCAAATTTAATTAATTATTGCAAATTAATTTTAAGTTTGTTGAAAATTCCGAAAATTGCCAAAAATGCTTAGAAAAATTTAGAAAATTCGAAAAATTCTAGAAAAACTGTTTAAAAATAACTTAAAATTATTTTGAAATTAACTGACTTTTAAAGGTGCTTTGTGTACAGAGACACGTGCCCCTGTGTAGTGAAAACTTGCGCTTTTTAGGGTTTGTTTAGCGGCCATGTTCTTTCTCAATTCAGCTTGTGTGTTGGCAAGGGTGTCTAATCATCGGCCGTATTTTGGCTCATGGAGCAATGTAGGTATCTACAGAGGGGCAGATTTTGGTATTGTGCATGACTTGAAAAGTTGGTTGGGCTCCTTTCTTTGTTGTTGCTTTTGTTAGCTGTTGCAACTAACTGATTTGGGCTCGTGCAGCAAGACTATGACCTTGAAGAGATTCCTTTGGCTGATTTTGAGGATTGCCCCTGGCTCCGATGAGTTCATTGAGTCTGCTCCTCTAGCTGCTAGGCACGTCACAACTGAGTTCCCCTCGGGAGCTGGTTCAAGTAGGACTGCGTTCATTAGTGTTGATTTTGCCTGTTTCGTGCTAACCACTTACTCGATGTTGCTGTTGTTTGGTGCTTGAAATAAGGCCGTAGGGCAGGGCAGTCCGTGATACTCTGGAGGTGATTGGGATTGCTTAGAGACACATACCTCGGCAACTGAGAGAGCTAGGTAGTGCACGCAAGTTTGTAACTTCATCCTTTGCTGGTCATGAAGACCCTTTTCCTGATGTACAATTCCTTTGGCAGGATTGGCGGATCTCATTAGGGCGATGACGATGAATCGATGCTGCATTGTTGATCGTTGAGGAGATGGTGAGGATGCGAGCAAGCTCCCAACATGGGTAGAACCTCGACCTTGTCGGGTACAAGGTTCACGAGCGGCGCTTTGACTTCTCGTTCTCAGCCTAGACCTTCGACTCAACTCAACTCACATTACTAGGGACCCTTTTTATAGTTTCTTTCGCTGATGAGTTAATGGACGAGTCTGCTTTGCAATTGCTGGCTTCGCTTGGCTTCTCGACATGCCTTGATCAGTAAATGTACCTGTCATCTAAAGGGAAGGGGGTGACCTTCGCTTTYCATTTGTTGATTTTAGGACTTAGCATAGACCTTCTTAGACTTATTTGGTTACTTTTGCCTATTAGACTTGAGTCTTTAACTCGATTCTAGCTAACTACTTGCAAAAGTCAACTTGCTAACTATATGCAATGCCTAATGCATGTGTTTAYACTTCTATAATGAAATTGATCKTTTTGTGCTATTGCATATGTTGTGTTGCTTTGCCGAGGCGTATGCTAGGTTACTTCCCCTTTGGAATGCACAAAAGGATCTAGGTAGAACCGAGAACTGCGTGCAAAGTGCATGGGACCAAAGAAATGAAGCAAAATCGGCCAAATTCACTTAAAACTAGGCATAATTACGCCCAGGTTAGGCGCAATTGCGCCCAAAACTGGCCTATTTTGCTCGATTTTCGATTTTTGGTAAGTTTGTGCYGCCCAATCACTTATAAATAGGGGTTTATGCTCACCCAAATTCGTCATTARAACCTCAAGAGTGCATTAAAATCTCTCTTACATTGCTTAAACTTCATTTAATTCATTACATCAAAGAATTTTGCAACAAATCAAATGGAGAGAGACTTTGCTAGTGCTTTGAATGATGTGCTTTGATGCTTGGATACTCGCGAGAAGGAGGACCTTACAAGGCTGAATTGTGATGTTCTCTTGACTTTGAGGTATGTAAGCCTTGATACGAATCTTCTCTATGCTGCTATTCGATCTAGATGCCCCGTTTTGCTGCAAGTACAATATTTTTACTTGAATATTTGCAAAATAGTGCATTTATACAAATATTATTGCTTGTTTATTGATGCGATGGCAGAATATTGTACATGCTGCTCCTTTTTGAAAAATTTGGCTAATGGAGCGCTTGAGCCTTGTTAAGGTYCCCTAGAATCATGTCAAATATTCTGCTAAGGGATTCTTCTCCCATAAGAGGGTCCATGTCAACAAAACTCAYCAMGAGTGTATTTTTATCCTTGTTAACCGTGGTATTCTCGGGCGGTGGACCATTCCTTGGTGGGGTATCAGGAGTATGGTGCATACTCACTTGTCTCCAWATGTGCGTGGGCTAGCTTAACCACGTTGACCTTTTATTTCCCTTTCAGGGTGATGAGGCGATTCGGGAAAGTTCAACTTATTCCCGCACTTGACACGGTTCGGCATGAGGACAAGAATTTGCATTTAGGCAATGCAATAGAGTGGAAAAAGTACTAGAAATCCCATTCTATACTTGAGGGGACCCCACTTGCTCGAGGTGACCACAAGATTTCTGCTCATTACCGTGTCTCGATGAATTCCACTAATGATATGAGCCATGTTGAGGAAAGACGTGTAGAGCAAAAGGACCATGCTAAGAGTAAGAGACTAGTTTGTGACTCTACTGAGACCCCTGCTGCTAAGCCTAGAGCTGTGTCTGCTAAGGACAGACATGGTCTTAAGAAGGTGCCAGTTTGGAATAGGCTTGAAACACTTCCTCCTTTGAGGATTGACCCAAATGTTGCTGAAAGAAGACTTAAGCCTAAGGAAGTGCTAGGAGGTGATGCTAAAGGAAAGAGGAAGGCTGCAGTGGAGGATAGACCTAAGAGACGCAAATGGGTGAGGAAGCCTAAAGGTGAAAGCTCGGATGCAAAGAAGAATGACGCCAAGGAGTAAGAAGAGGAGAGGAAGTTGTGATTGATTTTTTCCACAACTCTTGTTTAATTTAATATTATTTATTTTTGAGTTAATAAAGTGACTGGCGTGCGAGCTGTTTTTGCATGTAATGTAATCAGTGAACTCGGTTAAAGAAATTTTCTTTTTGTATTGTAGTTTGGTCTCTATTGCTCATTTTAAAATTACAAGGGAAAAAAAAGTAATAAAATTACAAAACTTTGCATTGCTTTTTATTTGATTAGATTTTAGCAATATTAAAGAAAACTTCATTCCAAAATTGCCCGGCTTGACTATTGTTCCGGAAAGTATATGGACCTTGCTAGTCCAAAACAAGGTAGGCGGCAGACTTGTAATTGTGCCGAACCCCCAAGGCGAGGTTGTCATACGTATCCCGTAAGGAATTAGGGGCTGCATTCCTTGTAGTTCTGATGCATGGTTGCTTAATTGTGTTGCTGAAACACCGATGCGCCGTGCATTGCCTATAAGACGATATGTTATTCTTACTTGAGCTGGTC
>SNQN01011577.1:0-18500 GCA_008642245.1 Bassia scoparia | reverse complement strand
AGTGTCATTTCAGTAAATAATACTAACGCCGTAGTAACCGCACATGGGGCATAACATAACAGCTATTTGCTCAGTAACCCCGTTAGTTTGACTGGCTTGCTTGGTTAAACTTAATTGTGGGTAAACCATGTTTCCTCTTACACCATCTAATCCACCAAAACCCGCTATTTTCATTCATTCAATCTCATCTCTCCTTTGTTAGCTGCTAATGGATCTAGCGATGGCGRCAGTGGGTGAAATATTAAACATCGATGATTAAGATATCATCTTTCTCAGCTCATGTTACTTTAAAATAYATTTGATCATGTTTTAATATTTGCTGTGTCGTTGATCTGAATTTAAACATTATCATAGTCAAGTTTTTGTTTATTGATCTTGTTCTTTACTCCATCTTGTCACACATGTAGATTTGGAATAATATTTGAGAATTAGGATTTTGAAACTATTCAATTTAGACTTATGTATTTTGATTGTAATTCGAGGAAAACATAATCTTAATCTAATTTCGCTTAAATAAATGTTTGCTTGATTCCATGCTTTGTTGATGAATTATTTGGTAGATCTTAATTGAATTTAATAATATCAWGGCATATCTATAATGAAAGTGATAAGAATTTAGGTAGACTTGACAATGGATCGGAGGTGGGTCGGGTGGAGCTCAATCCGCTTCCATTCGCGAACCATCCGACCTCCACCCGATCCATTCATCACCCGAATCATCTATCATCCACATCCAATCCGTGCATCCATCATCCATGGATGGATCGGGTGGATCGGATTTTTAACGGATTTCACATTAATTTTTTTATAGGTTAATTTTTCACTGTTATTGAGAATTTAAGCTATAATTTCACAACAATAAAATCGTTTCAAGATACGACTACCAAGAAACCTATTATTTATTGTGTTGAGTCGGTAGGAATAAAGGGGTAAAAGAAAAAAATGTAGAAAATTTTAATGAAATATATATTTTTTAGTATAAAGAAAACGGATGGATGGATGGATCGGATGGATGGGTCGGATGACGGATGGATGCATCTCCACTCGTATCCGACCCGACYTGTCACCCGATCCATYTGTCACCCTATTAAAATCCGCAATTTATCGGGTTTTCATCCACGAAGATGGATCGGATGGGTCGAATATCCATCGGAGTAGGTTGAAATTGCCAGGCCTAAATTTAAGGTTTTGGTAAATATTGAAGCCGTTAAAGCTGTAAATGAAATCAGTAGAATTATAAATTAATAAAGATGTCAACAGTTAGTTGTAGTAAACCTAAGGTATTACTTAATTGATTTATTTGTTTTAATAGCTTTTGGTTGGTAATGTATTTGGTTACTGCCAGTAGTAAAATTTAATTTCCATGTAATCATTAAACAATTAACTATAGACATTGAGAGTATCAGTACAAAAATGCTAATTTATACCAAACCTTATTGTCAATATTGGGAGTCAGCCACATGCTAGATGGCAGTCCTACGCTTTATTTCCTCAATTGGTAATGAGAAGGCTAGTAATATTGCAAGTAGTGGATGAAGGTTCTGAAAGTGAAGAGGAAAGAGGGTGTTTATTGCTGAGCCCTGCCCGTATGGAGGATGTGGAGATTTTCTATAAAAGATGTGCAAAGAGTAAGGATTTGGTGTTATTAGGCCTCCAAGGATCATATAAGCGGAACCGGTGAACGGAAAGCCCTACTACTTGGATGTTGTGAGTGCTCTGGGGATCCCAATTCAGATAAAGAAGAAAATCTAAGAGAAGGGCGACCTGAACATTACGTATATACGATTGATATTGAGAATAACCTATAGAAAATATTCGAAAAAATCCTAAAAAATAAAGAAAAAGCCTAAAAATCGAAAATAATTAAAAAAATTAAAAATAAATACTTTTCGCCTATTATTGGGTCTCGTCATTGATTTCAAACTCAACTTTAATTCGATCTTGTGCAAATGGTGTGGTTTAAGGGTTTTGTCAAACTTCGGAATCAAATCTATTTCGAAATGTCAATACTTTTCCTCATCAGCTATTCAATTCGGAGAGAAACTTTTGAGTGTCTATAGAAGCACCCACTTTGATTAAGTCGGAGAGAAACTTTGGGTTTCTCGTAAGAAGAAGTCAAATTATTCTATTCAAGGACGGAGGATAAGCTCAAGACATCTGCCATCTTGAGTACCGCTCAAGACAAAGGTTAGTTTTTACTATTACCTGCGCCCCATGCGGTAGTATTCCTCGGAAATGCTTGGATCCTTGGACAATCTTTCTCGTTAACCGCTGGCCTGGCTTTCAGGAAGAAGAGGTGTTGTAGATGGTATGTTATGTGTGTGAATCTCTTCGGTAAGCGATAAACCTTCACAGGTTTTCCCTTCGATAAGCATAAATCTCGAGTGTAATGTTGAATTTATATCGGTAAGCATAAGCCTCCAGGATATCTCCTTCGTCAAGAATAAGCCCTTGGGGCGCAAATGATGTATGTGAATCTCCTTGGTAAGCATAAATCTCTGAATATCTCTCTTCGACAAGCATAACCCTTTGTGGCGCAAATGATGTAATGTAATCTCCTTTGGTAAGTATAAAACCTCTGATATAATCTCCCTTCAGAAAACATAATGCTTGGGGCGTAACATGCTTATCGAATCACCTTCGGTAAGCATAAACCTCCGGATATCTCCCTTCGGCATCATAGCCTTGGGGCCACAAATGTTTGTATGTGAATCCTCTTCAATAGCATAAACCTCTGGATATTCTAACCTTTAGCAAGCATCAGACTTGGGGGGCAAAATGATTAAGTGGTTTTTTAAAGGCACTTTTCCTTCTCATTTCACCCTTAAATGGCTAAAACTTATGCTTGTTTTTAGGACCTTATTGGGCTTAAATTCTAAACTTGGATCTTGTCCTTGGTTTGAACGATTCATGAATTTTCCTTGTTTTTTAGTTTTCTTGCATGCTTTCTATTAATCGATGTATCGAGCCCACCTTTTATTTCCTTTTTCTACTTGATTGCAAGGTATGGAGTCATTTAGCCATGCTTGGAGTCTATGTAGGAAGGGATGTGGAGGCATTAGAAGGACCTAAGATCGAAGTGAGGAAGTTTGGAGCAAGGAAATTTTGCTAGTGTAGAAGTTTGCCAATTTGAAGCAGCGGACACATCCATCATTTGGAGCGGGGATTTCCTCCAGATACCTTCTTTGTCACAATTGTCGGGAGTCGCATGCGGACGCTCCAAGGTATGAATGCGTACGCTCCGCTACTTTGGAGCAGAGTGCTATGAGGTTCAGAGCTAACAACAAGGAGGACACCGATTTGCAACGTCGAGAGTTTCAAGCGTCCACTTAACCTTTAGAGCGACGCCCAGCCAATGGAGCGGACACTTCATCCTCTTGAAAGCGGACGTTGGGTATTATTATACACCAGACATGTGGGCAACGAAGCAGACGCTTTGGGCCATTTGAGTGGAAACGCTTCATTAGTCGGCTGTACTTGCGATTTGACATGAAAATTCCCAGTTTTTGGGATATTAAATTTGTGGACAGAGTTATAAGTAGTTACATTTTTTATTCCTCCAAGTCACATTACCTCAGTTCCATATCATTCTATTCATTTCATTCATTCATTCATTCATTCATTCATTCATATCATTCATTCATTCATTCATTCATCTTCAATTCATTCATTCATTCATTCATTCATTCATTATTCATTCATTCATTCATTCATTCATTCATTCATTCATATCATTCATCATTCATATCCATTTCATTCATTCATTCATTTCATTCATTCAATTATTCATTCATTCATTCTTCATTCATTCATCATTCATTCTGATTTTGGAGCTTAGGTTTAGTAACTTTTCCTTCTTCTTTTAGATAGTTAGAGGAGAAAACACCATTAGAAGAGTAGAGAGAGAGGGCTTGTAATTCCTTCAATACTTGGTATTTCAATGAAAATTTCTGCATTTTTGGTCAATAACTTCTTTTCCTTATTTCCTTTCTAGTTATTGCATTAATTGTTAGATTCTTGTTAGATTGTTGTTCTTAATTGAGTACAATATGGGTATTCATGCTACATTGTTGAGTTTTCTTACTTTAACTTTGTTGTTGTCTTCCATGCGCCTCTTCCAGGCTAGATTTTTAGCTAGGGAGGGGATTCTTGGCTTTATTTGAATGGCTTGATTGAAATGTTGGGTTTGATTAGAGTTGATTGACTTGGTTTGTTGAACCTTCAAGGTTGCCTTATGAGTGATGTGAAGGATTGGGCCGCCTCATGTCTTCCTATGCTATGTAAGTAGTGCGCGTGAATTTTTAAGATAGTGAGCGACTTGTTGAGTTCTTGATCCGACGCACCGGACAGGATTGGGTAGGCGGTGTCCGTAGGTGTGCGTGAGTGACCCTCGGTGTTGGTCCTTAAGCCCCGTAAGAAAGGAAATTGGCCCATTTCCATGGAGCCGATTTTGTGAGAGTTGATAAGTTTGCCAAGTATCCCGACCTAGTGTTTCTCTTAGCTTGTACTCATTTAGTTTTAATCGGTTCATTTAATTTCATTTGCTAATAGCTGTTTAGTCGTAGATTGTTAGTGAAAGAAACTTCAAAAATAGTTTGTCACTTAGATTCTGATCGTAATTGGCACAACCTTTCTCCTCCGTGAAATCATCCCTAGCTGCCACTATAGTAGCCTTTTGGGTAGAAGTTAGCGACAGAAGGGTTTATTACTCTTGTTTGGACCTTGAGAATTTACAAACTCGAGGGGCCGATCAAAATGAAATGAAATCTCTTTCGTCGGTAGCATAAACCTTCCTATATATCTTCCCTTCGCCAACATAAGCCTTAATGGCGCAATAATGAATGTAGGTGAATCTCCTTTCGTTAAGCATAAACTTACAAAGAATTTCCCTTTAGTAAGCAAAACTTCGGGAGAATGTGTTTTGTAGGTCTACCAGAAGAGCTTCGTTCCTTAGGAAAGCCTTCCCTAGACTTTTCGGGAAGAATGTTGCATATAGCAACAATTGCGTATAACGACGAATGCCCGTATAGGCATTTACGAGTGAGTAGGAATAGTTGCGTATAGCAACAATCGCGTATAGCGATGAATTTTCGTATAAGCGTGTAATAGGGTGATTGCATGTAGGTTTTGTGAATGGCGTATAGGCGGTCCCTGGAAACTCAAAATAAGAATGAGAGCCCTAGCCTCGTGTAGAGGTGTTGCAATGTGCAATAATGTTCAATTGTGAAATGTGTTTTGCATGATTGTGTACGATATTGTCTTTGTGCAATGTGTTTTGCGGTGATGGCGTATGCAGCAATGAATGTATGATATGTATGTAGTATGCAGAAGTGCTTATGAGTGTGTGCATACAATATTTGATGCAAGTCTATCCTAATGCATTGATGACCAGGAAATAGACTAATGTTAAGATGTTTAAAAATGTTGGCATGAAGTCGTCTCAAACCCCCATTCGAATGACGCTCGTGATCGCGATTGAGCCCCAATCGATGGAGTTTGGGTGTAATGAAAAAGGATTAGTTTGTGGTGGCTGACAGTAGATTTCATATGGTAAATAAGCCCGCCATCTTGGCAAGCTTGGTGAGCTTGTTTGTTGGATAGAGGTTAAGGTTTGTGTCATGGGCAATAGTTGATGGAGTTATTGGTTTAACTTAGTTTTTGGTGTGTAAAAGGTGAGGGATGACGTTTGGGATGGTGATTTGGAGTAGTAAAGTGACTAAGAGTTTTGATGAGTAACTTCGATTGGCAATGATCAGCATATTAGAAGACTGGCGACAATGATACTTGGCGCTTCTCTCGTAATTCATTCTAGCGATAGAACACAAGCACAAGAGGGAATCAATGGGGGAAGCGGCCCAAACAAAGAAGGCCTATGAAGCATCAGGCACGAAGGAAACTTAGAGGGAAAGCACATTGATCAAATATCAAAGAGCGCCAAGAACCGTCAAAGGTATAAACTACTAGTAACCACCCAATGATCTACACCATTGAGGTTTTTTCAATAATGAAGTGGAGCAGCACATAACAACAATCATAATCAAACAAACATATATCTTTTCTTAGCATTTAGCTATCCTTAGCCCACCTTGCTTAATAGCCAAAGTATAGTTTTAGCGTAGTGTAGCATAGTTCATGCCTATAATGGATCTGTAGCACGTTCGTTGTTTTCCCTATTGTGTTAACATGGAGTAATATCCTTTCCTGTGATACAGTTGTTGTCTGACTCTATCCTAATACTAAATGGATGAATTTTTGTTTTGCTCTTGCATTGTAAGTTTGTTTTAAGCTTCAGTTTTTTAATTCCACAATGTTGAGTTCCTTGTTGAGTCCCTTAATTTTTGAGTGATGAAAACACTTCAAGGAAACAGGATACTTTAACAATGAATATAGTTGGTCAGGGAACGCAACTATTCCATAGAATAACTGTTCCAGACAGTATACTTATATGAGTTATATGTTGATAACTAACCTGTGTCCTTACAGGGAACAGGCTGAGTGAATAAATGTTCTATGACTGGTAGGAACCAGTAGGAACTGTTTTTCTAGACTAGCTATATACTAAATAAGTAGTCATATACTCTTTATTGTACATTAACCATGTACTGTGGAGTAAGCTGATTGATCTAAGACATAGAGCATGGAAGCGCCTTTCGAAGCCATTCGAAGAAAAGAAGAGTTGTCTTGAATTGAAAAAATCCAAGGAAGCTTCAAAGTCCTTAGATTACATGATAGAATGAAAGAATAGTTCTTAATGTTTAAATATAATTTTTCATGTATGTGCTCCGTAGTAATGATTTGTTTAAAGGTGTTATAAGTGCTTAAGTTGTTTTTGAGTTATGTTAATGAATTCTGGTCACAAGTCTTGAACAAAATTCATAACATACTCATCTCTAGGGAAACAAGCTGGGAAACAGCTGGGTCTCTACGTGGAATATATTAGCTGTGGATTTGAAAAAGATTTTCCTAAATGTTTTTCAAAGGTTTGTTTATAAAATTTTCTAAGCAGTTGGAAAATAGATGAGGATATATTCTTGGTTACCTCAATCCAAGGAGTATTTATCTTATTTGATTCTATCCGTGTGATTAAGTCAAATAAGATAAATACTTTCCATAAAATCAGCATTCTTGTTCTTGATCGACAAGCTATGTGATTTTATGTAATTAGGGTTTTAGGTTTCCCAATGCATATATATAAATATATATATATATACTTATCTAGAGTTCATATATTTCATATCTCTCTCCCACATTTGAAAAAGAGTAATTTTTGAGAGAAAAACACACAAGCACACAAACCCTACTTCAAGTCGTAATACAAGAGCAAAAATCGAGCAAATCAATTCTCTTATTAGCTTTTTAGAAGTAAATTCAAAGAGAGAAACTTTGATACTGAAGGCATTCAATAGAGGGGTTGAAAGTCCAGGTGAGTGTTTGTGAGTTCAAACACAAGTTGGACTTATGAGTGTGAGTCAGTGCAACATTCAGATGTTGAGTGTGTGGGTGTGCTTGTCCCGGAGTAGGGAAACAAAGGGAGTGTGGTTCTTTGTTTTCGGAGTAGATTAATAAAAGGACATAGGTAAGAAGGACGTAAGCCCATATATGGGTGAACCTCGTAAATCTTGTGTTCCCTATTACTTTGATTTTTTATCGCTGCTTACAGGAACCAGTCCAATACAACATCCGAAAAGAAAAGAAAAAATGCTAATAACAGATACTCAATTCACCCCCCCCCCTTGAGTACCAAGAACCTTCAATTGGTAAATCAGAGCCAAGGCTTCTTGTACGAGTAACATCTAGATGAAGTCAGCATGGGTACTCAAGAACCTAAATGCTATTGGGTATGACACAAAACACCAAATTTCAACGGAAGCAACTATGAATGGTGGAAAGATAGGATCAGGAATGTGAACATGGGAATTGAACTTTGAGTGCTACTTGTAGTCAAGAATGGTAAATAACTGATGTGAGGGAAACTGAGACTCCCAAGAGGGATAGTGAGTTGACTAAGTGCAGACTACAAGCAACTGAAGAATGTCAAGGCAATGTCAATCCTTTGTAAGAAGCCAGTAGGTGAGAACAGAAAATATAATCGGATCTCTGGATGCCAGTAATGCTAAGAAGATTTGGGATAGGCTCTTGAACATGCTTATGAAGGAACAGTGAAGGTAAAAGGTGTAAAATCGATTTTATTTATGTCAACATATGGAATTATTTGCTATACAAGAATGAAAAGATCAATGATTGTTTTCGTAGATTATAAAAATAATTAATGATGTTAGATCTCTTGGTAAAAGTTTTCTGATGTTGATCTGTGAGAAAGGTTTTTGCGTGTTTTTGACAGATGCATGGATATGCCAAGGTGACGGCTATCTATGAAGCAAAGATCTATCCACCTTGCTCATGAAAACTGATTGGTTCCCTAAAGGACTACAATGAAATTATTAATCGATTCTAAGTCTGCGAAGGAACCAGCCAAAGGAATAGCCCTAAGGAACAGTAGAGGAAGAATGGAGATGGAGATTGAGCATGATTGACAAAAGTTTTTGAAGAACACTTCGTGACAGAGGAAAACTTCAAAGGTAAGAATTTTAAAAGAACGTCTACTTCTCTTCTGTAGGTTGCTTCAAGTGTGGAGAGAAGGGCACACTTAATCCAGAGATTGTCCTAAAGTGAAAGGACAAACAATCAAAATCTGGAGAAAACGAGCTTTCCAAGAATGCTATGATAACATCCATGTGGGTTGATTCTGACTCAGGTCTGATGAGGAGAAAAAAATCCTCTAACCCTAGTGGTTTTGCATGACGGCCTTTGCAAACATTGAGGAAGATAGTACCGATCTAGAACCAATAGGGGGAACCACACATTCAAGGAAGTGCTTGATGGTGCAAGAAGGATGTGCTATCATGAACACAAGGTAAACTTAGAACAAGTTAGGGAAAGATATGCATGAATACTGATCAGAGATAAATATGCCTTGGCTTGTATAGATTCTTTATTAGATGCAGGCTATAGTTAGGATGAAACTTACATAACTAGCAAAGAGAACTTAAAGAAAAACGTGCTGAATGTGAAGTAGCCTAATGCAGTTGCGATCACCTTGAAGAAGTTTGCCATGTGAACTTAAAAAATCAAGTAGCTGAGCTTGATGTTGAATGGACAAGTGTAAGGTGGAAACTGGAGGAGGGCAAAACTTCTCTAAACCTATCTATCCGAGTGATGGTGAAGGAGATTTAACCTCCTGGTTCCCTAGAGACTTATCAACTTACAAGTTGAGGCCACTGACTTTTCAGAAGCCAAAAGTAAAGCAGCCTTTTGTTAGTAGAACTTCCTTGTTGAAGAGCCTTTGAAAAATTTTGGCTAGCAATCTTAGAAGCTCTACAAAAGGATTGCTTCACTTAAGGCTACAGAGTTCACTGTTTCCCCTGCAGGTACCAGCGAAGAAATAATGATATAGATCTATGAATATGAGGGTAAGATATTGACTTTACAAGCCTGAGATTATTAATTGAAGAAAGACAAGTCAGCCAGTAGTTGTTGACATATGCTTGTGGATACCTATGCTCTAAAGCTCAATTTAAACTTAATCTTGAAAAAGTGATTTTAAATGTTCTAAAAGTAGAAAAATAAGTTGTTAATTGAGAATCTTAGAAAGCAAGAAGAAAAGGAACTTCATGAGAGCCATAGGCCATGAGAGCATTATCGACTGCTGAGTATTATATTTTGATATATTGGTTTTTCTCCCCTAATTCTCTTTGCTATTTTGAAATGGTTTTTGGCTTCTTAAGGCCTTTCCTTGCTACTAATTATGTTTGTTTAGTGTTTGAATGAGTTTTAGGTTGCTTTCATTTTATTTGGACATCGATTTTGGACACTTTTCTAGCACTACCGGAACTTTGGAGGGAGTAGCAAGGAGCTTAGAGTGGAGCTACGGACATATGCTCACTCTTTTTGGTCAGGAAGTCACGTTCATATGTCAGATTTGGTGTAATTCCAGTTTTCATTGGAAACTAGACTTCGAAGATCGATTCGATAGGTCAAATCCTTTATTTTGGATCACAGAGTCGAATTCATGGCCATAGAAGATAGCCTGGTAATTTGCGCGTATAGACCTCAAAACGATCGGTTTGTCTAAACGATCGGTTTGACTTAAAATGATCGGTTCAGGGTCGTGTTTGCCGATTTTAATTATAACTCTTTAGGCTGATTTATTGAGGGATAGGATAGTCTTTTTAGCGGCTCCTTAATTGATAAAAATAAGTAGTATAAGAGGGGAGGAAGCCTAATTTGTAAATCACCTTTTGATGATTATTAGATTAATTCAGAATAATTACGTATTCGCACAAAACCTTAGTTTTATTTCTCCACAATTGAAGCATTCAAGGTATTTTTCATTAGTTTCTCTTCTTTTATTATTTTCTTGCTTTGATTAATTGTTTATGTTATTATTTTCAATTAGATTTATTGAGGATTTCTTAGGTTTATTATTGCTATTGTTTTTATCACTACAAGAATTCGCGATCGTACCTACCA
This sequence comes from Bassia scoparia, assembly GCA_008642245.1. Lineage (NCBI taxonomy): Eukaryota > Viridiplantae > Streptophyta > Magnoliopsida > Caryophyllales > Amaranthaceae > Bassia > Bassia scoparia. Next base: position 7,970 of record SNQN01011577.1, on the reverse strand, counting down.
AAAATACCTACTGCTACCAAATTGGTAGGGTAATTTGAGTTTTACCTACCGTTCCGTGGTTTTTTACTACTACTTAATACTACGGAAGCTTTTTACTCGTACCAATTTTTAATATGTAACCTACCATTTGATTTATTGGTAGGAATAGTACCTATATTTTAATCCCAAACACCTATACTATTTTTTTATCAATAGGTATATACCCAATTTATATAATTACCGTACTATATTTTTTAAACTAGGTAATTAGCTACACATAAAATAATTATTACTAACTATTTGTAGTAGGTATTTAATATCACCCTAATTTAAGCTCCACAATCTATCCAACTACACAAATATCAATAAGCCAAATACAAACTAGCCCTAGAATACAAACAAAAAACGAAACTCGTTAGAATAAATCAATCTGTCGTTGCACTCCCTTCACATCGACTGGGACTGCCTGCCTCTGACGACTGCCTCCTCGACCTTCGCTGCTGCCCTCTCGACGGGCGTCTGCCCTCCCCGCCACCCGTCGTTGCTTCCCTCGACTGACCCTGCCTCCCCTTTCGCAACCACATCCAATTTTTACTCGAACTCTATCTCTCATTTCAGGCACCCTAAAACCCTCCTCCTCGTCTCTCTCGCTCCCCTCCGCCGCGGCGCCGCCGCCAACTCCCATCCGCGGGCCCTCCCTCCACTCCACCACTCCACTTTGGCTCCTCCTCGCGCATCAGCCAATCGCCTAGCAGCAGAGTACTTCCACTCGCGCAACACAGCCAGCCCCGTACCCAGCCCTAGTATTCGTCCCCACGCCATCAAACAACCGTAGCAGGCTTAGCGCGCAGCAGGCAGCAGTTCGTCCTTCAACTTTGAGGTATTTTTTTTTTTTTTTCATTTATTTTGTTTAATTAAATACTAGTAATGATTTGAGTAATTAAATAATTTCTTTCTCACTTTATTATGTCAATGAAATCGGTTTGTTTTTCTGAAGTGAAATTTTTTGTAAAATTCCTTAATTTCAGTTTGTTAAATAGTTAAATAATTATGTTTGAAATATTAACATAAAAAAAATTGCAAATATTAAAAATAAATGTGTTGAATTGCAATCTTATCTTATAACTTTGTGTTTCAGTTTTCATTTCTTATAATTAATAAATGTGTTTGATATTGTTAGATATGTTATTCTGTTTTAATTTTAACTTATAATTGTAGTTTTAGCTTAAATGAGCGCAAATGTCTTAATGTCTACTGTCTACTGATGAATGATGAATGTGCTGTTCATGATTTGTGATCCTAGTTTTAATGGAATATAGCTGGCATTTCATTGATTTAGAATAAAAACGAAAAGGAAGAAAAAAAAATCTAGCTTTAAAAAAAAAATTATATGGATTTTGTCGCTTTGTTTTAGGAATTTGGTAATCAGACATACAATGGCATTAAAGAAAAACTTCGGAGTTCTTTGACCGGTTGCTTGTGATATTGGATTTTTCATTTTTAGTGTTTAAGATACTTCAGTTTTAAATCCATACTCCATAACTAATGATTTGCTTCCGAAGGCTTCTAACAAAGCTCATGGATCTCGCTGGCAATAATGTGGCAACATTGTAAGTATCCTTCTTTGTTTATTGATTGCTATTTCTCATTTGAAATTTCTTGGTTTTCATTTTATTAATGAATTGCATATTAAAAGTATTAACAAGTGTTTGTTTGATTAAAATTCATATAAATCATAGGATGTGAGTTTTGGACTTTTGGAGGTTCCTCTTCTATGTCTTGGTACGCGGGCTTACTTGTGATTAGAGAATGATTGATTGTTTTGACGTTACGCCAATGCCTCAGATAGAACTTTGAAGTTGAAATGACACATTCAACAGAGGATAATCACAAAGTTCGAGGACTGGTTATTTCTGTTTCGTTGCAACATAGTGTTTTAGGGATTTGATGGAATTGGTAAGGATGAGGAAGGGCTCGTAGTTTTATACTTGCATTTTGGGATCAACGCTTTCATATCGATTGCTTTGGGTATATTTAGGCTTTAATACGTCGGCGTGTTCCTTTTCAATTGTAATTCCATATTTTTAATAAAAAGTGGGACACTGATCCATTTTAGGGGTTATGATTTGGATTGAATAGACATTAGAGTTAGATAGGCTTTGGTTCTGTCAACGATATAAGTTCCAATTAGATTTTAATATGGGCTGATTTAAATTAGTTGTGAATTGAATGGTTTGTCCCATATGAGTTGATTAAAATGTGTGCGGTTTGCCTCCCATGGATACTATTATTCCTACCCCACTTTTTTGTAGAGGAGGAAAATTAGTTTTGAGGAAGATGCTGATTGTCATTCAAAGTTGACCACTAAGAGTACTAGGATAGGGGTCTGATTGTAGTGGGTTTATATAACTATGGTTTGATCATCAGGAGTATATTTCATTTTTGGTCCTCAATAGGCTTAATGATGTGGTTGGAATAACTTTGGGATGTAGTTCTTAAGTGGCTTGAGTTTTGAATAAAGTTTTTATAATCGAGTTAATTCTAAATATCAATATTTTGGTGAATCATCAATATATTATGCTATGAAAAAAGGAGTCCTACGAAACAAAACTAGACACGGTGTCTCCTCTAAAATTTAAGGGTGTCGTTTGGTGAGTGGAAACTTAAATTCTATAACGGAATTTCCATTGTTAGGAATTAAATTCTACATCTAATTTTTCAGAAATGGCTTGTGATTTTGGAACTACTTATATTAGTTTAACAAAGGTTAGATGGATGGATTATGTGGAATGGATTTGGATGGATTATTTTAACAGGTTGGCTACAATGAATTTATAAATGTTTTTGTTCCTATACAAAGGAAACTCTGTCGAAGTTTTTGTGAACTTGGTATAATATTATGGTCTTTGTCCTTTGTCTACTATGTCTTAATGTATTATGCCGAAATATGTTATGTCTATGTCTTATTATTCATTGAAATATACATGTTAATAAACTATTGTGTTCCTTATGAAATTTGTTTAGTTCAAATAAAACATTGTTTGAACTTTCTTTGAATTTGAATTCTTGTGATTTTACATACGCTTTAAGTTTATGTTTTTTAATATATAAAAAATTTTATAGGAAGATTATAAAAGAAGTTGGAAGAGTAACAAGAGAAGGAAAATCATCAAAGATCCCAAATGAAAGTGTTTTTTGGAAGTGATGGAGAAGCAAAAAGCCGACTTTGAAAGAAGCGCGTCTTGAATGAGAAAGAGCGTTTTAGTTACAACAAGAAGATAATGAACGGAAGAAAATCTACAACGACATTGAGACGATGAAGAAAATTCTTTTCTTGAAAACCTCGTTCGTGGGCAACAATGCAAGTCCATAGCTTCAAATCAACGCACGTAATCATCCAAGAATCCGTCTAATGGAGGTCTCTCCTTGTGCCACTTAATTTTCGAATGAAGAAGTGATGGTATTTTCATAACAAGTCTTTTGGAAAACTTGACTAGATTTTGGAACTAGAGCATTACCTTTTGGACAACTAAATATTGCTACTTAATGGCTTCTTTAGTTAAGTATCTAGCTACTTGGTTTGTAGTTTAGAATTAATATGTGGGTGACTTTTTAAACCATTAGCCCCAACATTTGTAACATTATTATTATTATTTATATTATTTATTATATATTAATTATTATATTATTATCAATTATCATTATCATATCATTATCATCATTTTATTATATTATTATTATTATTATGATCATACAATCAACAACAATATTATAATTATTATAATTATTATTATTATCTATTTTTTAATTATTATTACTCAAATATACCCTACTACTATTTATATTAAATTACCTACCACTTTGCCAGAGTGGTGGAATACCCTACCTTCATTATTGGTAGTATTCACCTACGTTTTTTTTTTTTTTTTTAATAAGGGGTAGGAGGAAAACCAGAGATTCATAAAGTATAGTTCGAAATAAAATAGTACCAACTGCTATAACATAATAACCTACCACAGTTAGCAGTAGGTCATCACCTACCAATTGTGGTGGTAGGTGAAATACCTACCAACTCAACTGGTAGGTGTTTACACCAGCCGGTCATTGTTGTAGGTGTTTACCTACCATGTAATTGGTAGGTATATAGTTAAATATGGTAGGTAATACCTACTGCTAAATGGTAGGTAATATCGAAATTACCCACGCAGCTGAATACCTACTACAGTGTACCTACCATGTAGCGGTAGTTTTTTAATCGTGTAGCTACCCGTTACATACTTATTTTTTTCGCGAATTAACTACCACTTTTAGCGGTAAGGTATTACTTATTTCTTGTAGTGTATTGATTTAATTATTTCTGATGTAATTTCTTTTCTAGATATTGGGAGATCTATAACAATATAATTACCATGTTTAGGGTTTGATTCAATTCATATTTTGGCAATCTTTATCGAATTCCTATTGATTGTTCTTCATGTTATCAATTATGTAGTTCACGACTTAATTGGCGTAATTTAGATTAGTAACGAGTTTCTAGATTAAGCGAATTGAATTAATACAAGATCCCAAATTCCACATCTCTTTCGGGAAGGGATTCCCGGATCTTCGGAGAAACACATCACGGTAGTCTCTGGACAACAGGGAATGTCTTCGAGTAAATTTCGGAGACTGCAGTTATTGCACAAGAACTTCGCTCCTTTCCCAATCTCAATTTTCAGCATCTTCATAGCAGAGATGATCTTCACACCAGCTTTGACTTGAATGTAGAGATAAGAAACTTGCTTCCCTTTCTGGTTTCTTCTCAACACCAACCTTCTCATCCAACTACAATAGAAACACAACACGATGACCGCCTTCAACCAGTCCATGCCGAAGATTACGTCCAAACTTATCCCTAGAAAATCTTTAGATTTAAACGTCATCTCCACTTCAATCAATGACAACAGGAACATTTCGAAAAGCACGATGGACAAGAATTTTTCTCCCCATTAGAGGAGATCAAAGATTTGACAGACACGAAAGGGGCAAACTTGGCCTTTTTCAGTAAAGAAAGAAGAGACAAAAAGAAACCAATAGCCCAGTTACAAATAAAACCTAATAAGGGAAAGAGTTCACATCTAATAAAATACTTACACTACAATTGCTTTTCTAAAAGCAATTCCATTTCTTCTGACTATCCCAGTAATCCTCACACTAAGGTCAAATTCCATTGCTCAGGTCCCTATATCAAGTAACGTTCAAAGCGGCATAGCCTCGAACGTTTAGAGCTCTGGATACGCAACTGAAACGACCCCGTCTATTACAAGTCATGGCGGAAACAATACACTAAGTGGTTCTCAAAGATGCGGAAAAATTAAAAACTTCAAAAACAAACTTTAAAATAAAAGTTATTACAATCAATCCAGGGAGCAATATCTCCCACACTAATTCAAACGCTAAACCAAATATGAAAATATAAAAAAGGGCGGTATCCCTAGTCTCCTCAATAGCCATCTTCCCACGTCCAAAACAATCACTTCTCCCTGCATCATCTAAAACCTAAAAATTTGCCACTTAGTGACCAGTAACTAGACCCATCTTAACATACATGCATGTTCATCACTAAACAAAGAATCCGCGAAAGGTTAAATAAAGGACTTCAATTCATAGACCACGAAAGTTATCCAAAATATTATAGGTCAAAAACAAATTAAACCAAGTAAATTAAAAAAACCACAAACCCATATATTATAGAGTACCAGTGAAAATTAAACAAGTTACATTAAATTTCAAGTTGTAATTGGAACAGACGCGTGAACAAATTCCGCGGCTCACTAAAGTCTACGATATAGTCAGGCGAACCTTAAGGTCAACCACATAAAATGGATTTAATATGTTTTATCTTTTTTAGCAATGGAGATAACCTAGTCTAAGAATGGCATCTCCTCATTTTCCGAAGATTCCAGTCATAATGAGAACGACAACTACATCCAAACCAATCTACTATAGATGTGTTGTCCAATCGAAGGAACCATATGGGCTTACCCAACGATCCTTATACGAAACAAACCATCAAAATCAATTCCAAAACCAACATCCAAAACCAATGTTCTCAATGGTCCACTATTGACTACCCTTAAGAACCAAAAGGCCACATGACATTTCAAAATAGTTCCCACAATTCCGTGAAGTAGATTAAAACCAACATTAAGGTCAAAATCAAGTTCAAAGATCAAAGTTCACTGCACTCAAACCTTGGCCAAACAATTTGAGAAAATAATTAATCAAATCAGCTAAAAAAATAGTATTCATAATCCTATGGTAATTAAGATGAAGACTAAAATAGTAAGTTAACACAAATTATTAGTTTAAAGCCCACAAGACACACTACAAATACATTGTTAAAGGAACCTAGTTAAAAAACGTATTTAAACCATAATTCACATAAATTAAGTCAAAACTCATCAATAAATATATATAATAAGTAAAAATAGTACTGTTCTAATTTAATTAAAACTGTTTTAAAACATTTAAGAGTAAATATTTTACCAATTTGATACAATTTGATAAGTGAATACACCAACCGAATAATTCAAAATTACCAAATAACCCAAAATAATTATTAACTTAGAAGAATGTTGAAAACTCAGTTCTAAACCCTAAAATCAAATATTTCGGGGTGTTTTAAAATAGAAACAAAAAAAGAAGATTAAAGTCAAAAACACATTAAATAGTTAGTAATAAGCAATTCCATAAGATTATTATTAACCAAATAATTTATACCATTACAAAAAGGATAAAACACAATATAGTAGTGAAACTAATAGGGAATATTTATTAGATATAAATAATCCAGAAATTATAAATTGTTAAACGATTAATAGATAATTGTTAAGAAATTCCTTTTTAATAAATAAATACAAAAAATACAAAAAAATTGGACCAATCCCTACTATTTTTAACCCATTTAGAGCCAGAAAAGCGTGGAATAAAAAAAATTTTATTATCTAATTTTAGTATAATAAAGTGCAGAAAAACAGTTTTAAGACAATTGAGAAAACATTAATTTTGAGGCATAACTTATTTAATTTACCGCATAAAAATAACAATATACAATAATTAAGGGATCCTTAGGAATAAAAAAAATTATTTATACAAAAAAAAATCACAAAAATATGCAGATAAAATTTTAGAAAGAGCACGCCAAAAAATAAAAAAAAATGGAATTCAGAAAATTGTTATTGTAAATATTCTTGCAAGTCACGAAAATAAACTAAAATATTTCTAAATTAAAATTCTAGAATCAAACAAGTCAGCACAATAATAAACAAAAATACTTGCACAAAAATATTAAACAATAATTTCATAAACCGATAAACACAATTCCATTTTATTAAATCTAACATGAATTCTATGTTTTAATAAGACAAGTAAAGGGAAAATGCTAGTTACTTGAATTAGGAGAAAAAATCATCAAAGAATTAAGAGAAAACTCCAACAAGAAGCCCAAGAATATGAATCCGTTCCTTGCTCAAGCCTTGAAATAATTTGATTTCAGTCTTTTGTTATTTTTATTTTTTATTAATTCTGTTAGGTATTGGTTTTTTATTTTTTATTTTTTATTGATTATTTATTTTTTTTTTTTTTTTTTTAAATACCCCAAAAAAATCCTCAAAATACCCAACCAAATTTTATTTTTTTGAAAGAGGAACTTGCCTGTATGGAGAGAAGTGAAGGGAGGTTTATTGCTACCGCTTTGAGAGAGAGAGAGAAGAAATGTTTTAAGTGCTAATGAAATAAAGCGTTGGAATAGCTACTAATAAGGCAAAACCAACCCCAGAGAGCCTCATTAGTAACCGACCAGGGAGGAAAGGTTGGATTGGATTTTTTTCCTGCCATTATTGATGAGAAAAAGAAAGATTTTCGGTGTACCAGAGCTTATACAATTTGCCAAAAAGAATTAAATTAAACATGAACTAACGTAGTATATAGTAGCAGCAACAGCTAGTAGT
>SNQN01011576.1:8058-18502 GCA_008642245.1 Bassia scoparia | reverse complement strand
CCCCTCTATCCACTTCTCGATATTAGAGTACATACTCAAAATAATTAACTTAGATGATCTTGACAATACTCAGGTATTATTAATTTTGCAGATTAAAATAAAATCAAATGAATTTTATCTGTTGTGTAAAATTGGCCTACAGCAAACGAGTCATTGGAATCTAGTCTTGACAGACATAGATTTACTGAATTAATACTCTACCGTGGCTGATGATTAGGTGATAAGCCTTTATGTTCCTTTTGTATTTTGTGAATAAAATGGCCAGCAACATGAACTTGTGCATGAAGTTCGGATTTCAGCTAGATTAAAAGTTAGTTGTGAATTATCATCTTATAATACTTTTAGAGGTTATATGTTAGACATATTTTAAGCCTTGTAGGCAAGGTTGTTGCCAATAATAGTCCTCTTAACAGTTAATTCAACTTGTGTACACCTAGATTATAGTGACTCTTTCAATCGATATAGTTACCTCTTATACACTTAAGGTCACAATACTTTTGTACACGATTATTGCGCACTAGATGTATCTAAGATTTTGCCATACAAGTGTGAATAAGTTTATGCTACGACTTTGAGAGTTTGTTCACTTTGTTAAGTTTCAAACATTCTCAGGAAAAGTTGAATTGAATCAGCTGAAAAGACAAAACCCTTAAGTTCTTGACTTGAAAGCTTAAGCCAAATGAATAGTGAAGCTAATACCCTTGAGTTGTAAATCCTAGTTGAGTGTGATTCGTGAAAAGTCATTGCTTCACATCTTTTTTCATTTGTTTGTTTCATAAAATTCAAAAACAATACAAACGATATGCACTTTCCCTGCCAGAAACCACTCATTTAAATCAAAACTCTACACGTATTTCTGAACTCCTCCATCCAAGTCATCTTATATCTTCCCCAACCATTTTTGAAAACACCACAACCTCAACTTTCACCTTTCCTCAATGGAGCAAATTCCAGGAAAAGTCACACATGACCAATACAACATAGTCGATTATCACTATTTTATCCTAAACTCTATCTAGTGTTCCCACACATCCATCCCAACAACTACCCCTCATCTAAATATGATCTTTCCCTTAGAAACAATATACTTCATAACATAAAATTGCAACTATAGCTATTGGCACGGAATACTATAAAAAATTGGTAATTGTTGATTAAGTTGGGTATTAAATGAAAAGGAGTAGAGAGAAGAAACAGATACTTGAAAAATAAACCCATGTGCAATTATTTGGAGCAAAAAATATAGGGAATCATCTCAAAATGATTGTTATGTTTGGAATATTAGGTATAAGAAAAGAGAAACTTTGACTATGAAAATTCATCATGATATATAAGAAAAAACATATCCAAATGAGATCTTGTTAGATTCACCTCAATGGGTAGTTATTTAAAATCAAATTTTTGTACTTCGTATATTTTTTTAAAGTATAAAGATAGATATTAAGGTTAAGAACTGTGCATTAAAAACTGTGCAAAAAAGAAAACGTAAAAAATTTATGAGACAGAGGGAGTGAATTATAATYGTATTTTAATTTTAAACTTATASAGCAAGGAAACGTTCGCATTTGGACATTAGCCATGCAGTCCTCTTACAGATACACTCCTTATCATATGATTTTGATACTTTATACACTCACGCAGCTAGGTACTGCAGGAAAAAGAATGATAGGAATACTTTGTTTGCCATGATCTTTACTGAATCAATCTACCAAGTTTGGATCCAGATGAATCAGCAAATATTCCATAAGTAGAGGAAGCCTCCTCATCTAGTCTACAGGGATATCATATTTGCTGTTTCTTGTTGTTTAGCTGGTTGTTTTTCTTTGGCTGCTGTGAGCTTAAGGGTCTGTCCTAGCCCAGCTTGTGTTTTTTTTTTCTCCTGTGGGTTTTTTTTTTTTTTTTTTTTTTTTTTTTTTTTTTTTTTTTTTTTTTTTTTTTTGTGGTCTTGTCTGTTCTGTTTCCTTCCCCCTTATTGGTGGATGGGTTTAACTCAAGACCTGGGCTGTATTGTCTTATTTTGGTAATAAAATTGTTTTAATTACCAAAAAATAAAAAAAGCAAGGGAATGTTGGTGAATTTAATCAAATAATTTACCAAAAAATAAAATTAAGTATGTCTTCCGAAATTGTAGCAACTTACCAAATACTATGTTTTTGTAACAAATATACAGCTCCTATGACATTTAGCCTTTCTACCAGCAATTCTAAGTTTTCAGAAGTTAAACTAAATTCAAAAGGCAGTTGACGAATTGATGCCTCGCATGCATTTTTCATGTATCTAATATCATCCGGAAATTCATCGGACAAAGTCGTCATAAACATAAACTATCTAAATTCAAATGTTGTTTTAGAAACAAATTCTTGCAAATACACTCTTCATGTTAAAATTGATATCATCAGGAAATTCATCAAACAAATCGACAAAAACATAAACTATGCTAAATTCAAATGTTGTTTGAGAAAAAAGATTTTGCAATACACTGTTCATGTTAAATTGAGTGAATCAATTACCTCTTCATTCTCCAGTGAATATGATTGGTAAAAATCTAGTATAACTACCAACACCTAAAGATGACCAATATGCTGTATTTCGTCGGTATTCGAAGTATCAATGACTTCCATAATCGACAATAGTCTCTCTGAATCCTTCATCTATTCTTTATACATTCCATGGTCTAGAAGCACTGGAAAGTTGGCAAAGAAAATTAGAAAAGCACTACAAATAACCCAATCACAAACTGAAAAAGAAAGTAACATACCCAGATGAGCCTTTTGGACCATTTTAAGAAACTAAGATATTCCAAGATGGATCTCCACACAAAGCCATGGATGAATATCATTTCCGCAAGCACCACAAGAGCTTTTGCAACCTGAAACAATTTTATAGCAGAAATAGGATGAACAATAGTCCTCTACTCCTCCACCACCAGTTAAGTCATAAATTAATCCATGATGACACCAGAAAAAAGACTTGTTCTCCAAGTTGCTCTTTTAACACATATGAGACTACAATTTCCTCAGTTGATCCTTTAATAGATGAGAGTCGACCAATATATTCTACAGATAAGAGATTATTCTTTTTTTTTAAATTAAACTTTCCAGAACGTGAGCATCCATTTTTCTCATTGTCAACAAATTCTTCTGCTAAAGTTTGGTCCATCAACTTTAATCTTTGATCTTTGAATGTAAGATGACAAAGAAAAAAAGAAAAGTAATCGAACAACCTTAGTCGGATCTATTCCTGTGTTTACCAGAGCATTCAGTCATCAACCTGAAATAAACACTCAAGCTAGATACATAGTTCTACAACAGCAAAATATGTTGAACTGCATTCACTTTAGGGTTCACAATTTACATAATGGTTATAATGCTATAAAAGTTCAAACACAAAAATCATGACAACGCTATAAAGCAACACAAATATATGCAATTTACATCATAGAAAAATGTTCAGAGGTTATACTCCTGCTTTCAAAATACCCGCATCACTTTATAAAAATTAGACATTACAAACCGATGATCCACTCCATTTTGGGCATAAACATCTCTATGTCTCCTTATCACATGAAATCAGGTTTTTTTTTTCCTCTCTATTATCTCTCTCCTAAACAATAAATAAAAAAAATAAAAAATGTTCAAGGATCCGTTATTTTCCAAAGTGATGCAAATATTTTGAAACCGAGAAGTATAAAAAGTTGCTAACTGACAAGTAAACTTTTAAGAGTAACAACTACAAAATAATAAAGTCAAATAAAGTGTATAGTCAGAAAAAATAAATCAGAATCATGCTTCTATTTTTGTGCCTTTCTCCACTTTAACATTTCCTCTCATTACAATTTTCTTGGAATGAAAACAGTTAAGTATTCAGAGTGATGTACCCAGAAGAATTTCAATCATTAATTAAGGCAGCTATGGCAATAAAAGGTCAAAGTCCCAATTTCCAAGAAAGTAAAAGGATAATGTGGTGCCAATGGAAATTTCTAGCTCAGCTACCTTCCAAATGTATAAAGAAAGGGAAGGAAAAGCTTAATAAGGAAAACTATTCACCTCTTCATTTCCTTTATGTTTTCAAAGATGATAAGATAAGAGCAAGTTCATAGTACAGTTCAAAAAGTCATGTTGACGATTAAGTAGTCAACCAYTGAAACGATTGAACAGGTATTACCTTTTGTCCAGAACATAATTGCATGGTCAAAACATGGCTTGTTGTCAAGTCCTGGTTACATTATATGATAGTTTAGTTATCACACATACAAACTATAAAATTCAAAAGGCAACAAATTTATGGAATCCATATGTCTATCGAGGAGAAAAGGAATTCAATGACAAAAGTACAAAACTGATGTCTGATTCTTACCCAAAAAACTTGTGGGATCTTTACAATCTCGTTGTTCCGAAAATTGTTTGCAGTCTTTTCAGAATTCTTTGCTTCCAGTATAAAGTCTTTAAAGCCCCAGATAAAGAATAAAGTAAAAATAAAAATACAGTACAATAACACATTAACCTGATAAATTCCTTTTCATGGGTATTTTAGCATCACACACAACAGAAAGAAAACAATGCAAATCTCTCTGTGATAGATCCATCTGCTTCAGATGACAGGAGAGTGCATAATTCTAGCTTTACTTTCATCCCACATTTAAAAAAGAAAAAAAGGAAAAAAAAATCTTTATTCATTTAAATATTCATTAAGGAAGAAGCTAATAGTGGCCATCATCTAAGATTACCTACTCCATAATTATAAAAGGTGTTTGAATGTGATAAGGTGTAATTGCCTGCCAATTAAAATCAGATGATAAAAACTGAATATAGTGAGCAATAACTTAATCTTCTACATCCCAACATAAACGTAGTAATAAGGACTGGTTTCTTCTTCAGTGAAAGTGGAGTGGCTTATCTTAAAGCATGATCATCAGCATCTTAAAATAAGATGATACAAACCCAATATGGTGAGTAATAACTTAATCTTCTATATCCTGACATAAAAGTAGTAATAAAGATTGATTTCTTTTGCAGTGAAAGTGGCGTGGCTTATCTTAAAGCATGATCATCTTTACAGAAAAAAGTAAATACATCCCCCCCCAACTGGTTTCTGGTTGTTAGACACTTAGACCTGTATGGCCTATCCCAAAGCACAGCTACAATACAATGCATCTAGCATCTAGTTTCCTATCTATTTGGCAAGCACACTACATGGAACTTTAGAAACTCCAACTAAGATGTAAAAGGGAAAGCAAAAGATATAGATCACTAAACCATTTATCATGATACCATAAATATGTACTGACCAAGTTCAGAAGAAATGGACTCCTTAAATGCTCCTAGAAGCCATCCAAATCGGAATTCAGGAAATACCTGAAAAGTATAACAAATAGATAGATAAATAAATAGCGTGAATAATAAATTGAGCAAAAAGTCATTAAATGTTAAACAGCCTTAGTTTATGTCAATAGTATGAAACTCAAAATCATATAATGAAAACAAACCTAATAACTTGAAAGTGAATATTTAACATAACAAATATTGAAATAACCGGCAGGAACCCAGGTGATAGCATGCAACAAATCAGTTTGAGTGCATGACAGAGATCAAACTATGATTGCAACATGGACCTGGAGCAAGGTGTTGCATTCACTTCCAAACAAACGAGTTTCGAGAAATAGCCTATGTGAAATAAAGCAGCAGCTATTATGAAGCTAATATTTGACAACACGRCCTTTTTGATTCACAATTGGCCAAATGTTCTTTTCAATCACAATTGGCGAACTGATAGCGCAATCGATTATCGCATCACTTCTGCTAAAATACGATAAATATAAATATAAATCAATAAATTCATTTTAAAAAAGTGAGTTAGTCCCGAGTGGGACAAATGAGTCTGACTTACGTTCCCTACATAAGATAGTAATTTCTTTTTCGAATASATCCATTCAAATTTAGACTTTAGATCCTATTGCACAAGCAAGTGGCAACCAATTCTCCAACGCATCCCAAACATAGCCACTTATATTAAGTCATGCTCATTCTTTTTCTCTGTAATCATGCATCTTCCTATTAAAATCCCTTGTTTTTTAATATTTTAATTGTTCAAAACACAATTGAATAAGTCACATAACCTTAAATACCAAAGACCTGCATATTAATACCCTATTAGTCTAATTTCCATTTGATAAAAGCAGTCTTAAAACCACATTGCCAAAACTTAGAATAATAAAATAAAGGGAAATTTCCTCAGGTGCCAGTGAGGTGTAGCGTATTTTCTGCGATGCGACTTGTGTTTTTGAGTTTGAGTTACCGTGAGGTGCCACTAAACTTAGGGTTTGTTCTAAATGCCCCTTAAGATAACTTTCCGTTAGAGATTTGTAAGATAGAGTGAAATAAAGAAAAAATAACTACCTAACCATCAACCACGAAGCCTCCCCTTCAACATCCACCTACATTAATCATATCTTTAATTCTTATACATCTTGCGAAAAAAAACAAAAATTTAACACCATCTAAAAATCAGCAGCAACAACAACAATGATAATCTATCGACATCATCATCATCATATGAGAAACATAACAATCATTCATCTCACCATCAAGCATCACCATCATCTCACTCACCACAACTCACCACCACAAACAACAACACTGAGATCACACCCGAACGACCACACAACACCACCAACCCCAAGCCCCACGCACACGACACCCACCACGTACCAAACCCCCAAATTAATCAATCCATCTCGTGCCATAGATTTGAAACCACCCGCCCGATTTTCGAACAAAACCACCCCAATTAATCACATCATTCCCATTATCCACCTTCATATTACCAAACATTAAAAAGTGCACGAACAAACCCAAACAACTGATGATCAAGTAGAATATTCAACCCTAATTTCGCTTAAAGTTGACCATTTCGAACTAGAACAAGATGAAACAGCAATTTTGAGGAGAATCCAGATTTTCGAATAAATTCAAAAATTAATGTTTTGTGTTGAATGAATTGAGTAAAGATTGGTGAGTGAAAATGGAATTTTGTGAGTGTTTGAGGATAGAGTGAGATTGAGAGGGAGAAGATGAAGGGAAAAGAACGAAGAAGAAAAGACAAATGAAGATAATCGATGATAGAGCACAAACACGTAAAAAGGGAAAACTAACAGACGTAGTAGTAATGGAAACCAGAAAAACTCCCTAAATTTAGTGCACCTCAGTAACTCAGAAACACAACACAGTGGCCATCAAGCTAATACGCAGCAACCTCAGGAATTTACCTGAAATAAATAAACAACAATCATCATACTAAATGATGCTAATGTCACTTGATCAAGTAGTCAAATAAACATAAATAAACTGAAATTCGTTCAATTTGAATTAATCATATTTTAAATTTTATTTAAGAATACTAATCTTTTTGCCTTTCGAAATAGAACATTAATCAGAGGTGACATGTGTCCCTTATAGTGATTACTCCCCCTATGTTACAAGACTCGCTTTTGAGTGTCTGTATCCGAGTAGGAATCCGAGTAGGGATCGAAGGATCTGACACTCGATTTTGAAAATATAGCGAATACGGTCATTGAGTGTATTAACTATTTTTTTCGATACGACTTCATCGAAAATAAAATTTGACACTTTGAATTTACCCAAAAATTATAAGAAAATAACAATCATGATAATAAATTATAAACAGTCACAAAGTACCACATTATTAAAAAAAATACTATAAATGATACAACCATACAGCGATACTCTATTTTTTTTTCTTTTATGTCAAATATGACTATTTATATAATTTCATAAAGTCTCAATGAAGCTCACCTTGAAAGTGAAATCAAACATATTTATTTTAATATTAAATGTTTATTTGAGGGGTGGAAAGCGCCCACTATATTATCAGGCTTACTCTTCAATGTCTCATAACGTTACTTCGAGTCGTTTTCTGTCTTCCTCATAAGTTCAACCTACTCATCGCATTTTCTCCACCATGAGCTGCATCTATATCGAAATTATACATGAAAAATTGATAAATCAACTACGTCAAAAGATCTTGCTCGATAGTCTTTATTGCAAAGTGCCTAAATTGTAATAAAAAATTGTATCAAGAGAAGCCTTCTTTACATGATAAGGTTATGAAACTTTCACATATACACGACTTGGCATCTCGTCATACTCGATTCTCTGTGAACGGTTCGTCCGACCCCTTAAATTGGCAAGGTTCGGCGTGTCGACACCTCTATGACTCATGTGGGGTTCGTGTCGTGAGTGGAAACACGACACTTAAATGTGTGAAGAAAGTGCGTTCTGATGTAACATAGCGCTTCCGATCGGTTCATCGGAACAATGAATATTGGTACTCTCACATATATTCTCACTTGTTGCAGTAACAAATATGAGGAGTTATTTCTATGTTTGGACTATTTCCATGTACTTCAATACTCGTGATCAGATCTCAAAATTCCGACATGGATACGGACATTTGACACTTCATTGTGGGCTAAAATCAAGGGAAACTTTCCTTACACTTAGACACATAGCCGTATTAGACACTAGTGCCCTAGTCAAAGTAACATAGATTTCTTTRGCAATCAGTACATAAAYAGATGGATCCTTAATACATAGAGTAGGAGAAAGCTCACATCAGAAACTAAAATGTGGTAAATATTGGGATGTTATATGTCCTCTTTCTATTCTAGAGAGTTAAATTAATATAAGGCTTGAACATTTGCTACAGATCATAGGTCCATCGAGCAGAGTGCTTGAGAATAAAATGACATATCCAATCAGTTTTTAAGAACTTATTAAATCAAGTAATGAGAAATTTTTTTCCATAGCCTTCACCATTGGATTTTGTTGTATTATGCTTTGACACTTAAGCCAAAGAAACATGCCACATTCAGATATACAAGCTCACTTCGTTTCCATATTGATTTTAAATAACCTCAAAGCTTTGTAACTGAATGCTAAATTGCATAGGCATGTTTACAATATACTCCCTCCGTAACGAAAAACTTTCGACATTTGTATTAAGCCCGTTAAGATTCCAAAATAAGCTAATGACTTGTTAGTTTACAAATTAGTGTTGTGGTTCCCTTATAAAAAAGGAGGGAAAGAAATCTAGAGAATGAGACAAAAAAGTTGTTGTTGCTAATTTTGGATTAGATGGATAAGTTAGGGTACGTAGGAAAATTTGTCATTTAAAAGTTACCAAATAAGGAAAGTTGCACAATTGTTGAAAGTTTTTTGTTACACCTTAAAATAAAAACTGTTGAAAGTTTTTCGTTACGGACGAAGTACTATAAACTTAACATCAAATCATCTATGATATAAGCAGTGTGAAACATTTTGTTATGTTGTTCTCTCGTCATCTAAAGGTGATTCATCGACTTTTGGTAGATATTTCATGCTTTAGTGACAACTCAAACCATAACAAKTAGGCRGATTATGAAACTAAATATAACAAACGTTCGATAGTGCTTATAACTTTCGGTAGTGCTGATAACATTCGGATGAAAAAAGGTATTCCCCGWAGGTATATTAACGTGGTTAAGGATATGTATCAAGATGTGACAAATGTGAGGACTTGGAGATGGATTCAAAAAGGACTTCCCTATAACAATTGGTTTGCATCAAGCATCGTCATTGAGCCCTTTCCTTTCTGCATTGGTTGTTGATGAAGTGACAAGGCCAATCCAAGATGAGATACCATGGTGTATGCTATTTGATGATGATATTGTATTGGTGGATGAAACTAAAACTGGGTTATTGCCAAGTTGGAGTAATGGAAACAAAGGTTGGAATCTCGAAGATTTAAGCTAAGTCGGAGTAAAACTGAGTATTTAGAATATCGTTTTGGATTACAACGCGGGACAAATGATGGAGTGGTGAGGTTGGACGAAAAAAAGCTGGCCATGAGTGAATGCTTGAAGTATCTTGAATCAATCATCCAAAAGAATGGTGATATTGATCAAGATGTGGCTYAGAGGCGGCTACAATAGTATTATTGCTCATTGCTCTATTGTATAGAATGGGCCTGTTGGGCCTCTACGAATAGCATATTCGAAAGGTATGGGTCATCGAGATATGGATGTTGAGAAGGATGTGCRGAAATACTCTAAGAGATAGAAGCAGAAATGAAGTTATCTATGGAAAAGTTGGTGTTGYAGATATWTTGCAAGCAAGTTAAGGGAAAACCATTTGCGTTGGTTTGGGCATGTAAGACAGAGACCTCGGGGCACCGGTGCGAAGAGTGGAAGAGTGGGATCATGGAGATTTTAAACAATGCAGGGAAAGACCGAAAATGACTTGGTGGAAAGGAGTTAAAAAGGATCTGAAATAGTTAGATTTGCAAGAAAATGAGGCTCTCGGTCATAGGGAGTGGAGGATAATCTATGTGGATGACTTCACAAAACAATCACTCTAGGTTCATGTTAGCCGACCACATTTATGGGTAT
>SNQN01011575.1:4426-18503 GCA_008642245.1 Bassia scoparia | reverse complement strand
GGTTGTTCCATGGTGGCGTATTCAGAGAATGATGCAATCGGATGACGAGGAGGGCTTGACTATTAGTGGTCTGCGGGCGTTGACTTTCTATTTTCCTGTCCGTCTGATGCGTCAGTATGGTAGGAAACAAGTCATCCCAGATCGTGATACTCGCAGGCCTCCAAATCACTCCATTGTTAAGCGTTCCTTGAAGAGGTGGGTGGACTTTTGGGTTGCCCGTCCTAAGCTAGAGGTATTGGATCTTGATGATCGTGATGCGAACACTTCGCGTTTCTAAAAGAAGTGGATGACTGCAACCAACGCGACGGCTCGTGCTGACCATAGGGCTGCGGAGAGGAACGAATTTAAGAAGAAACGACCTTTGGAGGTTAAAGATGCCTTTGTTCCTAACCCTAAGCGTTCGGAAAGGACTACTGCTAGCTCAGTCAAGGACAGACTTGGACCACGGACTGCACCTGTTTGGAGTCGGCTAGGCCCACTGAATGAGGAGAGATCAAGGAAATCTAAGACCCATACTCAAGAAAAGACTATGCCCAAGAGAAGGAAGTTGAGGAAGACTTATGATAAGGAAGGGAGTGCAAGTGAGGTGGATAAGGAAGCAAGTGAGATGGACAAGGAAGCAAGTGCAAGTGGGATGGACAAAGAGAAGAAAGATTGACTGCTTTATTTCTTTAGCTTTTATTGCAGGCCTGCGTGCCATATTTTATTTTATTAGCACTTATGTGATATGAACTCAATAAAGTTTTAATAAAAACAACGCTTTATTTGCTTTACATTGTTTGTTGTTTTTCTTGCTTTTTGAATTACATGAGCAAAGGGAAATGGGGGGAAGTATTATTAATGGGACCGCACTTCAAAAGAAGTTGCCTACGTATCCAATGTGGAATCAGGCCTCTCGTAGTTCATATGGTTGGGGTGAAGGGTAGGTTCAAGGCTTTTGTGGAGTTAAATGTAATATTTCTTTAATTGGTCCATGTTGATGAGGCTTGCAAACTCGTCACCATTCATATCTATCAATCTCACGGCCCCTCCAGATAAGATGTTCTTGACTATGTAGGGACCTGCCCAATTTGGACGGAACTTGCCACGAGGGTCTAAAACATTTTTCCTCAATGCCTTTAACACCAAGTCACCTTCCTTGATGTTACGAGGCTTAACACCTTTGTTGAAATGCCTCGTGATCCTTTGTTGATAGATTTGCACATTGTTTAAGGCGGCGAGGCGCCTCCCATCCAAAAGTGTGAGTTCATCATATCTAGCACGGACCCACTCGGCCTCGGGGACTTTGCTTTCGAGCAGAATGCGGAGTGATGGAACCTCCAATTCAATTGGTTGAATTGCTTCAGTTCCATAAACCAGTGAGTAAGGGGTGTATCCCGTGGAGGTCCGTATTGAAGTTCGATATCCCCAAAGAGAAAAATGGAGCTTGTGAGGCCAATCCTTATAAGTTTCAGTCATTTTGGCGATGATCGTCTTTACATTTTTTGTTTGCTGACTCTACAGCTCCGTTGGTTTGCGGCCGATACGGGGAGGACCGATGGTGCTGAATTTTTTACTTTGCAATCAAATCAGTGCACTCTTTCTTGAAATGTGTTCCGTTGTCGCTAATGATTTCATATGGCACTCCAAAGCGACAAACAATATTTGTCTCAATGAACTTTGCCACATGTTTAGCTTGAAGGGTCGCATAGGAGGCTGCCTCCACCCATTTTGTGAAATAGTCGATGGCGACTAAGATGAATTCATGCCCACCTTGTCCTGGAGGGGTAATCTTCCAATTATGTCGATGCCCCATGTGGAAAATGGCCAAGGGGAAGTGAAGGTATATAGTAGGGATGGAGGTACATGCTGCAGGTTGGCATTCTTTTGGCACGTGTCACACTTCTTGACATAGTCGTGACAGTCCTTTTACATGGTTATCCAATAATAACCAAGGGTGATAATTTTTCTCGCCAACATTTTGCCACTCATATGCGTGCCACACACGCCGCCATGCACAATATCCATGATCGTTTTTGCTTCTTCTTGAGTAATGCAAAGTAGTGAGCGACCATGGTAACCCTTTTTGTGCAACTCCCCTTCGTGTAGCACATAGTTTGATGCCAATCGCCTCAGGGCTGTTTGTGCTTCTTCGAGGCCTGGGGAGGGTATTCACCGCTTTGTAAGAACTTTAAGATGTGTGAATACCAAGGCTCATTTCCTTCACTTGACGAATGGTCTTGCTCTTCATCCTCTAAGGCATTGACATGAGCTGGGGCTTGTCGCCTTTCGATGACTAGTGGCATATGGGTTAATGAGTTGGGGATCCTAATCATCGAGGCTAGTTTAGCCAAAGCGTCTGCAAATTGGTTGTCGTCTCGGCGGAGGTAGGTATACTCTATCTCTTTGAAATGTCGGGCAATTGTCTCTAGATGTGCTTGATAAAGGGCCAAACTTTCACTTCTGACTTTCCATTTCCCAAGGAAGAGTCCCCGTATACCCTCAACTTCTCAACTCCGAGCGCCATGGCTGTTTCTAACCCAATTATGCAGGCTTCATATTCTGCAGCGTTGTTTGTGACATTGAAGTCTAGTTTTACGGAAATCGGCGTGTGCTCTTCTTCTGGCGATACCAGAAGTATGCCCACACCGCATCCTTTTTGGTTTGAAGATCCATCAAAGTATAAACACCAAGCCCCGTCTTCAGTCATCAATAGATCTTCGTCGGGGAATTCAAAGTCTTCTGGCTCTGCTTCTCCGGGCGAATTGGCTAGAAATTCAGGAACAATGCTTCCCTTGATGGCCTTTTGGGATACATATTTGAGATCGAATTCGGAAAGCATAACCACCCATCTTGATAGGCGCCCACTCATAGCAGGTTTTTCCAGGAGATACTTCAACGGATCAGCTTTGGAGACAATGTGGACTGTGTGGGTAAGAAGATAGTGCCGCAGCTTTTTGGTTGCCCAAACCAATGCGAGGCAAAGCTTTTCTGTATTGGAATACCTCGTCTCATATTGGAGAAACTTTATGCTCAAGTAATATATGGCATTTTCCTTCCCGTTGGCTTCTTGAGCAAGCATTGCTCCAGCAGCTGTTTGAGTGACAGTAAGGTAGAGCCGTAGTGGTAAGCCAGGAACTGGTGGTAAGAGAACTGGAGGGTTGGAGAGGTACTCTTTCACCTTGTCAAAAGCCCGTTGACATTCATCGTCCCAAGTCTTTGGTTCATCCTTCTTAAGCTTGCGAAAGATGGGTTCACACACCATAGTGAGTTTGGAGATGAACCTGCTGATGTATTGAAGACGTCCCAAAAATCCTCGGATCTCCTTTTCGTTTGAAGGTGGTTTGAGGGACATTATGGCTTTGATTTTTGAAGGGTCGATTTCGATGCCCCGGCTGCTAATGACATACCCAAGAAGCTTTCCAGAAGTAACTGCAAATGCACATTTTTGTGGATTGAGTCTCATCTTGTATTTGCGAAGCCTCTCGAAGAACTTTCTTAAGACGGCGTTGTGATCCTTTCGTTCCTTTGCCTTTACTATCATGTCATCAACATATACTTCCACTTCCTTATGCATCATGTCATGCAGAAGGGTAGTGGCAGCGCGTTGATAGGTGGCTCCGGCGTTTTTCAAGCGAACGGCATGACTGTGTAGCAATATGTTCCCCATGGGGTGATGAAGGTTGTCTTCTCCATGTCTTTTTCAGCCATCTTTATTTGATTATATCCCGCATATCCATCCATGAAGGATAACAGAGCGTGATTTGCGGTGTTATCCACCAAGATGTCTATGTGTGGTAAAGGGTAATCATCCTTTGGGCTTGCTTTGTTGAGGTCGCGGAAATCGACACACATTCGGACTCTTCCATCCTTCTTCATGACTGGGACTACATTGGCAATCCATTCTGGGTAATGCACTGTCTTAATGAAACCTGCCTCTAACTGCTTGACTACCTCTTCTTCAATCTTGAGTGCTATATCAGGTTTCATTCTTCTTAGTTTCTGCTTGACAGGTTTTGCCCCTGCAACTAATGGTATGGTATGTTCAGCAATCTCTGGATCGATCCCTGGCATGTCTCTGTAAGACCATGCAAACACATCTTTGGATTCTTTGAGAGTCCGGACTAACTGTGCCCTTTCTTCTACAGTAAGGCTGAGACCTATCTTTATCATTTGCGGTTCATCATTGCTAGAAATGTTGACTTCTTCGGTGTCTTCAATGATGGGGTTTCTTTGCTCATGTTCTTCCATTGCTTTTATAAGTTCATCATCGTTTTGTTCATTTTTAGAAGCGTCAGAATTAAAGCAGTCAATCAAGGGAGGAGGAGAAGACGAGAAGTAAGCAAAAGGCATAGTCTTATTGAATTCAGAAATCATTACATCGAAAGCAGAAGCCTCAGAAGAGGCTGAGAGAACATTATCAGACTCCAAAACAAGGTTTATTTGGTCCAACATGACCGTCCTTGACCTCGCTAACACTAGACTCCCTAAACTTAGGACTGGACTCAGACTCGGAACCTTCCTCAGACTCAGATTCTTCAAACATTGGTCCCTCTCCAGCAGTGAAATGAAACTTGCGGCCGTCTGGTGCAGTGATCTTCAAAGTTCTGCGCCATCCTCGAACCATGTTATTTGCAGGAGTAATCAGCTTAGTTGGGTCGAAGGACTCGTAGCTCACCACCTCTTGAACAGTAGCTTCCTTCTCTTCCTTTTCCATGCCAAAGAGTAGACCCATGCCCATGTGATCGTCAATAGGGGTTGCGGTTTTGACAGGATCATTGACCCTATCTTCGATGAAGTGACAGTCTTTAAAGACCTCGAGTCTTGGATACTTCTTGCCATCAGCAGTTAGGAGATGTTCAGGGAAGTCAAAGCTCGGAAAATCCTCTCCATCTCGCACAAAGTAGCCATTGAGAGTAAGCTCGAAAGGGGCGAGTGGTGGTCCACTATTAAGCTCGTTCTTCTTCAAGGAAGCGTATTTCAGTGCTTGCTCCCTTATTTCTCTTTTTGTGGGAGAGTATCCTAGCCCGAACTTGTCATTCTTTTGCGGTAGATCGAAGAGAGAACGAAGATGCTCCTTGTTGGATCCTAAGGCCATTCCAGGGAAGTAGCCTTGTTTCTTCAGTATAGCATGGATGGTGAGATTGGCATCATAAGGGGATTCTTCAATCACAGCAGTTGAGAACCCCCAAAGTTCCTCATCTTCATTGTCATGCTGGACTTGCAATGTGGATTTCCCTATTGCTTGGATTTTCATGGGAGATGCATCGATAGTTACCGGAGCGCCATGAAGCAAGAATTTGACTTTTTGATGGTAAGATGAGGCGACGGCGCCTAGTTCATGCAGCCAAGGGCGGCCAAGCAGCAGATTGAATGAAGTTTTAACGTCCATTACATGGAACTTCACCCTTTTTTCGATTGGTCCAGCAGCAATGTTGAGCCATACGACTCCGAGAGCTTGTCTCCTTAAATTGTCGTAAGCACGAATGGTTTGAGTATTAGCCTGAAGATCATCTATTGCGATTCCAAGCTTTTGAGCAGTCCTTAAAGGGCAAACATTGATGGCAGACCCATTGTCTACCAAAGTCATTGGAATGTTGAACTGCCTACACACCATAGTGAGGTGAAGGGCCTTATTGTGATGGGGCCCCTCAGGAGGCAGGTCATCGTCGGAGAATACTATGTAAGGTGAGACAGCGTGGTTGGTTATGAAATTAACCAACCCTTCTGGAGTTGTCTCACTCGAGACATTGATCTCAGTGAGAGATTTGAGGAGAGCCTCACGGTGACTCTTCGAGGTAACGATCAATTGCCAAACGTTCAATTCGGCTTTAGTTTTCTTAAGTTGCTTGATGATTGGATTCTCTTCTTGCGGTGGGATGATTTGAGTAGTAGCAGTGTCATGCTGTGGAGTGGCGTTAGGAACACGCCCACTCCTCGTGAGTACATGCACATCATCTGGTACCTTGAGGATATCTTGGTCCTAAAATTCTTCTTCAAGATCTTCTCTAGTCATGGCTTGATAGGTCGCGACGCCTTCATAGTAGTCGTCGTCATCGTCGCTGTCCCATAAGCCATTAACAGAAGTGTCATTGAAGAGTAGGGTGACATTGACAGCTTGACCCACTGGACAGATGAGGATAGTAGGGTCAAAAGTTTTCTCTTCATCAACAGAAATCATGAGAGTAGTAAGGGGGTTGGATGTGATGTTCGGCTTTTTTGCACCTGGTGGAAGTGGGAGCCTTCCATCTTCTACCATGTCTTGGATCACATCCTTTAGTTTAAAGCACTCTTCAGTTGTGTGACCTCTGCCTTGATGGTACTTGCAGTACTTTGAGGGGTCCCATTTTGGCGATCGCTTCTCTGGATCAGGGTCAGGAGTGGGACCAATAGGTGCGATCTTGCCTTTGTTTTGAAGTCGCTCAAACGCTTGAGTATAAGTCATGCCCAATGAGAAATATTCACGCCTAGGACGATAATAACCTTGATTCCTTGGGAAACCAGAGGTAGCTTGCAGTGCAGAAACATTGTTTGAAGAACCAGAATTGTCCTTCTTGTTGTTGTTCCATCTTGGTTTGTTATTGTTAGAGCTGTTTTCTTTCAATAAGTCATCCTCAATGGCAATACCAATGTGGTAGACCTTATCGAAAGTATCTAGGCCCAAATAGCGAAGATGGTTTTTGTATCTTGGTTGTAAGTTTGATATGAAAACTTTCACCATTTCAACTTCAGGAGGAGCATGAACCAGTTGTGCAGCAGCTTCTTTCCATCTAGAGAGGAATGCAGTAAATCCCTCCTTCTCGCCTTGTTTCAGAATTTCAAGTTCGCGAGAAGAGGTTTGAGTTTGAATGTTCCCCTTGTAACGAGTCATAAAAGAAAGGGCCACATCTTCCCAAGTTTCAGTCTCCTTCTCAGACAAGGAGAAAAACCATTTCTGACACACGGGTGCAAGCGAGAGTGGAAAGACCTTCGGGTAGAAGGCAGAGTCGACCCCCTTGAGAGACAAGGTGGCTTAAAGGCCTTGAGATGGAAACGGGGATCGTCAGTAGGCTTGAATTGAGAGAGATCATTGGCCGAGAACTTGTCAGGGAGTTTGGCAGCAGGGGAGATCTCATTCTCAGTGTTTTCATAGTAAGTCGCCCCGTCCAAGTGCCTTTTGAACATTTTCTCCATGTTCTTAGCCATGGTGGCAGAAGAAGAGTTGGCGGCGAGATTTTCCACCATTTTGGCTAAGTTTGCCACGGTGTCAGCGAGCTCGTCCATCTTCCTAACGTGCTCGTCGTTCATGGTGAATGATTGAGATAGTCTAGAACTTGGTGGTCTCTGAAAAGGTTGCCTTTGCGGAGATGGGATGGTGGAGTGACTGACTTGCTCTCGAACTAGCCTTTGATTAGCCTTGCGAGTCCAAACGGGGGGCTCAATGTTGAATTCTGCCAAGTAACAAGACTACAGATTAATTGGATGCTTCACTTGACTCAAAGACTCATGCATGACCTAACATGACCGTCTTCCTATATGCATGAACCTAATGCAAAACTATATGAATGCATGGTCATCCTTTTCCCTTTTTTTATTATTTTTTTTTGGGAAAAAGAATGACCTTTTACAAAGTGATGGTACAATATGCAATGTATGTTGAATCCTATGTCTAACTAAAGACGGTCATGATCTATATGCTTATGTGATGCGTTAAGTCCAATACGTACAAGGCTAAGAGTCCTAAGTCACATATGCACTTCAAAGTAACCACGCAACATGATTGATGAGTTCAAACCACCTAGGGTCCAGTTCTAGGAGCACTGATGGTCGGCTGGGTTAAGTCAAAAGATGTACCATGCCTAAAAGTAGAGCTTGGTCCAGTTTTCACCGCTAGCAATTAACAATGTATGGCCAAGATACCTCTTATGCACACGCATCAGTAACACGTGCACACACGGCATGGGCGGGATAGGACTTGCCTTAGCCATGCGATCAATTAACCACATGCAACCAAGGTAGTATCCCCCCTTATGGTAGTCTCGAGCATAGAACATGCCCATATCGAGACCAAGGTGCCTAAGTTGTGACCTTATGCGCGGGTCACATGCAAAATGCAACAAAATTCAATAAACGTGATGATGGAATTACGAGACTTTTCAAGTCTGTCCACTTCACCTAACGGTGATTATCCCCAGTGAAGTCGCCAAATTGTAGGACGTGGGCCGCGCCCTCGCGTATAGCGGGCGCGCGGCTTGGTACTACATCGAGGTGCTTTGCGTGGGCTTGAGCCACGAAACCCGCACGTGAGTGCGTTGGGGTAGTGTTGTCGAGTAAGGGGAGTCGCCACCGTGCACACAAAAAAGGTCATCATGGTCGTCTTTTACTCTACAGCACACAAGAAGAAGCCAAAGCAATCATGTTCAATGTCCTTGCTAGGGTATGTGGTATGCATATGAGTGGTAAGATGTTGGGACGAAAGATCATCACCCTTAATTATTACTGGATAAGCATGTAAAGAGATCTCCATGACTTCGTTAAAAGATGCGTATCATGTCAAAAAAGTGCCAATTTACAAAATGTGCCTCCTTCGCTTCTCAACATGTTCACCTCTCCTTGGCCATTTTCAACTTGGGGAATTGAAATTATAGGGAAAATCATGCCTCTAGGTCAAGGTGGGCACGAATTCATCCTAGTATCAATCGATTACTTCACAAAATGGGTAGAAGCGGCATCGTATGCAACACTTCAAGCTAAACATATGGAAAATTTCATTGAGACAAATATCGTTTGTCGCTTTAAGGTGCCTCGTGAAATCATTAGCGATAATGGTACTCATTTCCAGAAGGAGTGCGCTGATTTGATTGATAAGTACAAAATCCAACATCATTGGTTGGCCTCATAAATTGCATTTCGCTCTTTAGGGATATCGAACATCGATAAGGACTTCCACAGGTCATACCCCATTTTCATTAGTCTATGGGATTGAAACAGTTCAACCAATTGAATTGTAGATTTCGTCAATTCGCATTGTGTTGGAAAACAAAGTTCCCGAAGATGAATGGGTTCGTGCTAGATATGATCATTGATATTATTGGACAAAAAACGCCTCTCAACTTTGCATAATGTGCATGTGTATCAACAATGAATCACGAGRCATTTCAATAAAGGCGTTAACCATGAAACATTAAGGAAGAAGATATKGTAYTAAAAGCATTGCGCAAAACTATCATAGATCGTCGTGTAAATTTTCGTCCAAATTGAGATGAGCCCTACTGTAGGACRTGGGCCGCGCCCTCGCATATAGCGGGCGTGCGGCTTGGTACTACATCGAGGKGCTTTGCGTGGGCTTGARCCACGAAACCCGCACGTGAGTGCGTTGGGGTAGTGTTGTCGAGTAAGGGGAGTCGCCACCGTGCCTATAAAGGTTATTCACGGACGCCCGAAACGTTGGTGCCAAATTAATGGCCCCACTTTCTGATCCAGTAACCAGTTGTTGGTTCGGGGCATGTGGTAAGAATCAGATCTGTAAACAATTCCTGACCGATGTAGCGGCCTTCTGTGGTCTCATTGCCAATTCCAATTCATACACGCATTATTGATGCACTAACTTATTACATTTTTTAAGCACCTTAAGAAGCGTAACTAACCCTAAAATTACTAGCAAGTGTGGTTTCTATTATGCAAAGAGATACCTAGCTAAAAATTGTTACACTGTTGCATTAATCATAGTTAAAACCGTGCCTAAAAACCGGTTGTATAGTTAATCTGATTTTTAAGTGATTACACCTAATTTTCCGGTATTTTGTTTAGGCAAATATATGACAAATGATACAAAAAATGACAATGCGAGTTTGAACTTATAAAATATATACAAACAATTCTTAACTCTAAATCTGCAAAACAAACAAGAGGTTAGTTCGTAATAAAAAACGAGCGAAAAGATTTCCGCCTTGCATCGGGCTATATAAAGAAACAAAACAGAATGTTAGGTTTATAATAAAAACAAGCGAAGAATCTTCGCTTGAATCGCTATTAAGGATAAGAAATTTTATTTTGACAAAGTTGATAATAATATGAATAAAAGAAATTGAAACAATGAAACGTTAAAGCGTTATGAAATCTACATATTTACAGATTGGAACAATTAAATTAGTTGAGTTTTCTCATGTTTGTTTATGATCGAGAACTCGTATGTTTATTAATAGAATGAAAAAAGGAGGCTAGTTTAATGGCGGATAATCTCAGAAATACAACCTTAGTTATTGCTTTGGAATCGAACAAGATAACGATCTTTAACTCAAAGAAGATATGTGCTTTAGAGTGTCTTGAGGAGTCGAGAGAGAGATAAGCAAGTTAAGGACAGAGAGAGAGAGAGAATAGACGTCTTCCGGAAGAGCAAGGCAGGCACGTATTAAGGCCGGGGAAAACGAGGGAAAAACCCTGCGTATAACGCCGAGGAGGCCTGCAGTATATCGCGCCCTCGGTATATACGCATGCCTCTCAGTGATATATTTTAAAACTCGAAAATATTTTTATTTCCTCCGATTTTCATTTCGTGATTTGCTTGATTCGAACGTACCTAGAACCGCCTCTCCAGCAAGCGAGTTTCAGAGTTGTTATAGAAGGTTCCACACGTATTTTCGGAGTATTTTTTTTGTGTTTTGGTATTTTTTTGTATTTTTCTGGTGATAAAAACTATATAAAATCATGAAAATGTAGAGAAAAATAGAAAATAATCAAAATACTAGTGAGCTCAGAAATGGAAGAGGTCCATGAAAAGTGGAAATTATAGAGTTCAAATATATAATTATTTCTTAAACAATCAAAATAGAAAAAAACCCTAAATAGAAAATAATTAAATAAATAAAAGGAAATGTTTTTTTTGCCCTTTATTTGTCTTTGCTCAATAGTTCGACTAGAACCTATAGTTTTCAACTTTTGTGCTTTCAAAGCATCTTATTTCTAAGTGAAACATGCGAACGCGGTCATTGTTTCATATGATTACTCTTTTGGGGAGACTTTTAGGTGTTAACCTCATCATTTAGGAATCCTATCGAAGGGCGTACAATTGTAAGACATGAGTGGCAATGAATTTGCAAGTCTCATCAATTTAGATCAACACAATATGTACTAYATCTAATCCAGAAAAAAGATTGACAAAATTCTAGACTTGTTCYATGTAATAATGAACTACGAGAGGCCTGATTCCATATTGGATACGTAAGCAACTTCTTTGAAGTACGACCCCTATAATAATATTTTCCCCATTTTCCCTCAAATTTACTCATAAATGTTGCAAATGTTAATGGTAATAAAAGTTGAAATTATTTGCGAAATTATAAATGTTTATAAATAAATTATATAAATATTTATATAGCAAGTAAAATTCAACTTTTATTCAAGATGTTAACAAATGATTTTACATAAAAATAAAATGCGGGAAATTTAAAACTTATACTTAAAACAATGAATTAAAGCAGTCAATCCTTATTCTCTTTCTCCATTTCTTTCAAAGTCTTCTCAGTCTCCTTTTCTTTGTCCACACCACTCGTACAAGCCACATTTTCCTTCGCGTTAGTCCTCTTTCATATCTTCTTAGGCATAGTCTTTCCTCGAACAGGCACCTTAGATTTCTTTGGAGCTTCAGGTTAAGTGCGCCCAATCGACTCAAACAGGTGTTGTTCGTGGTCCTAGTCTTTCTTTGACYGCATTAGCATTGGTTTTTTCTGAACGTTTGGGGATAGGCTAAGCAGTAGTGTCGATTTCCAAAGTTCGTTTTCTATTCGAGTCCTTCCTCTCCGTAGCTCTATAATCAGCACAAGGTGTTAGTCAATGTCATCCATTTCTTATAGAAACGAGAGGTCGTTGCGTCAAGTTCATCTAAGTCTAGTACCTCAAGTTTAGGTAGAGCAATCCAAAAGTCGCCCCATCTCTTCAAGGATCGACCCAAAACAGTTCGATTGGCAGGCCTACGAGTGTCACGATCAGGAATTATTTGCTTCCTACCATATTGTCTCATCAGCCTTGTGGGGAAGTAGTAGGTCAATGTCCACAAGCCACTGATTCTTAAGCCTTCTCCGTCGCCCGAAGTATCATTCATTGGATATGCCACCATGGAACGACCCAACGAATCGAAAACCCCGTATTCGCAAAGTATTAAGCCCATCCATTGTCGGAGCATGGCATGTACAATCTCTTGCGAGTGTTGTAGCTCTTTGTATTGTACGAAGCCTTGTTTTCAGGAGGTGCAATTTAAGTCAAACGTTCCATCAACCATATCTAAAATAAACAAACAAAAGCATAATACGACTATGCAATAAAAAAAAGGAATTACTACTTTAATTAACAAGTTAAAGAATGTGAATTTACCTGCAATATGTAAGGGCAACAAGTCATTGGACTGCTTGGATCCTTCTTGAGATCATCCAAAGAAAGAAAACATTCTCCGCAACAAAGCAACGATGGCGAACGCCCAACTTCACATTGTTCAACAATAGCAATCATGGGTGCAAAACTAGAATTTTTGACTTATGAGGGAAAAGGTAGTCGCAAAATAAGCAAAAGATGAGGGCTCGCCTCCTATGAGCCGCACTAATCCTACATTCCTACCCATGGTTCGAAAGGGGTCAACAAGTCTCAACAAATCAACTTCATGGCCATGCACAATTTCAGAAATTTTATGGTTTTCGATTCCCAAAAAGTTCTCAAAGAATTGATAGAAAAATTCAGACAAGTTAGAGGAACATGGAGGAAGATCATTAGGCCAACTAATAATTGAACTTATTTCTTCAGGCAATTGAGTAATTTCATTATTATCAAAGCGAAAAGAGAGCGTTTGAGGATTACAATACCTTAATGCGGCGTGTAAGAAAGCCATATCAAGTTGCACCAACCTTAAATTCAAGAGAACACTGAAGTGGTGGTCGCGAATCTCACCTTTCGCCGAGTTGTAAAGATCACGAATCCAAGCATCAAGAGCATATCCTACCTTAGGAGCCATGACGAACACAACGACGAGCTTTGGAGAAGTTTGTTTTGAGTGTTTAAAGTTCYGAATAATCACAAGACAAATGGTCTATTTATAAGGTTGCAACTATTAGTATACGACAAAAGAGCTCGTAAAGATAGATATAAGTTGTACAAAAGATATATGTATAAAGGAAAGATAAGTGTATGACTACGACCATTTATAMGAAAAGTCAACTATATATATGTCTATCTTGATCGTATATACTGTTATACCCTTCGTATATACGGTCCAATCCCACGTGGCAGCCAACATGGCATAATCATTAATCCACATAGGCTCAAGCAACCGTATATACGGATCAATTGACAGTATATACAGTACAATTGTCCATATAAATGGAGTCCTTTACCGTATATATGGAAGACCTAACCATATATACAGTCAACTACCCTATTGCATACGTGTCAGCCTACGTGGCAGGCTGACTKGAGGTTTTGTTCCAATTTTTTCTGCAACTCGAGGGCCTGGAATTCAATTATACGCCTGTATACGTACTCATATGCACATATAAATATAACCACTACAACATCGCCAAGCGAGTCTCCAAGTGAAAAATGATCGCAAAGGCACGAAGCTTCGTTTGACTCACAATAAAAGGTCTATCATTTTTCATTTTTTTCTCCTTAGGGAAAGAGCCGATACCTACAAGACAATACAAAAGTCATTGAGTCACAAATTCGTGCATACATACATACATCTTACACATGCATACACACAGAAACCCGTAGTATTGTTGTAAATATAAGGCTAAAAGAGAGATTCCTAAAGATCTTCAGTCCCCTGATCATCCTCAACACCACTAGCACTAGTGTCATCAGCAATCCCCAAGAACATGTGAGGATAGCTACCTAGAATCGGAACARGCGGCATCCAAGGGTAAAATATCAKAACCTGAGGCGCCTGACTGGTCACAACACTCGTAAAAGGTCTGGGCGGAGAAACTAATGGATGAAAACCAAGGAACGGTTGAAAGTGGAATCGAGGCTACAATTGAGGCTAAGGCTGCGATTAACCATGAAACATGTACTGAGGGATGTATGGAGGCACAAATTGAGGCTGGAACGTAAATGGAGGAGGCTGAGACACAAA
>SNQN01011573.1:0-12003 GCA_008642245.1 Bassia scoparia | reverse complement strand
TTTATAATTTAAGTGAATTATGCTTTAATTTGATCCTAATTTATTTTGTTTTTATGTTGATTACATGTTACATATTTGGCAATGTTTTTTGAATTATATGTAAGATTAATTGTGGAATTGATTATGTTACATTTGGCAATTTATTTGAATTTTGTGTTGACCACATATACAAGTGAAGGGTATTTTTTTTATTTTTCAGGGGGGACACCATTGCTCCCCCCTTGGCTTATATAATAGAGATTATTCTCAATTTTTTCACCGAAAACTTATCTCATCCATTCTTTTTTAAAAATGAAAAGATTCACCTTGATTTTATTGCACATGCACATTTCAAACAACTTAAAAAAAAAATACAACTTTTAAGTAATAATAACATATTTCATTCATATACTAATTTTTCTTAGTTGATGTGCAATTTTACAAATGAAATGAATAAATGGGAACGAATAAAGTATCTTTCTAATCTACTCCCACCATTTCAAAAAGTTTATTACGTTTCCTTTTTGTATTGTTTTCGTTGCATTAGTCTAAATCTTCATATCTTTCACCTCACTTTAAAAAAATTACAAAAATTTGATAATAAAGAACTACGCATTGAGTCGAATCGAATAAGATCGCACATGATGAATATATTTTTTCTCATATATAATGAGATTTTTCAAAGTCAAAATTTCTCTCTCTTTGAACCCAATATTCAAGACGTAACTAACAAAATGAGACGTTCGGAGTATCATATTTCATACAATATTCTTAATTTTTCCCAGCATAATAAATACATATTTCATTAGAATACAAAGAAATTTTAATTTCTTTATGTTTATAAACACATCCTTTTTTTTGTCCTCATGTTTATAACCTTCATTAGTCTATCGCCTCATATTGTTCCAAATGTCATATTACTAAGGATATAATTTTCATTTTCATATTGTTCCAAATGTCCTCATGTATATTAACGTTTAGCAATAATTCCATAATAAGACATAAAAGGATCACTATTATTCCACAGGACGAAATGAATGTGTTTCTATCCTCATGGACTCATTGATATATCCTTGTGATATTATCTTTGTACCCAAAATTGAATGGAGAAAATTTTACAAATTTCAACATCTCTAGTGCTATTATGGACCAAAATAAATTGATGTCAACTTTTTTTCTTGAGCAATATGGATACCTATAATTGAAAATATATTTCTTTTTTAACAAGAGCTATAATTGAAAATATACTTATTATTTAACATKACCTATAATTAAAAATACAAATATAAAACCTATGAGAATGAGAGATAATTCATATAATTAAAGCTTCTCTCTCGATTTCACAAGATGATGAGATCTATTCTCACCCCCGCCGTTATGGCTCTCTAAAAATCAAAAAAAGACTAAAGATAAAATTCATGCATGTCAACTTCAATTCCTTACATCTTTATCGACGGAAACTCCAGTGGTACTCTATTTATTGTTGCCATTAGGTATGGTGCATATGGCTTTGCTGGCACAGTTGCATTTTGATTTGACCTTAACAAATATCAAATTTTGCAAATAGGAAATACCTATACATTATTATAGTTTCCTTGTATATTATTATTATTATTATTATTATTATTATTATTATTATTATTATTAAAAAATAATTTATTTAATTTAATTTTTTGAACTTCATTAATTTTAATTATTGCAACTTTAAATCTATTCAAAACAATTAGAAAACTGTAACTTAATTTTATTTAGTTTATTTAATTTAAACTGTAAATTGTAATTATAGTTTTTATTTGGTTTTTTTTGTTTCAAATTAGTTTCATCAAAATTCTAAAATTACTATTTTAAAATTAGATTATTAATATTCAAGTGTTACAATTTTTACAAATGTGTAACTAAAAATATAAACGGTATAAATCATGCATCCGAAACCGTATGAATAGTATTTAACTGACATGATTTTCATGGAACAAAGAGAGAGTACTACGAGTAGATAAGAAGAATTTTTCACAACAATATATCACCCTAAAAAAATTGTATGAGTTACAAAATTATAGTTTCAAATATTTTTAGCCTTGATTGATTTTTTTTAATGTATATTGAGCAAATAATTGGAATATATGAAAAATTCAACGTAATAACATTTATAAGAATGAATGAACATGATATACTCCCTTTACATCAAATTTCAGTTCTATTTTTTAAGTTTTGTGTTTTATTTTCATATCGCATGAATGTATATATATATATTAAGATTTCATACATAAATCAATGACACATCATATCGCGTCCATATATAGTGGCAAAGTTAGGATTTCGGAAGTGGGGTGATAATTCAAAATTCAAAGTTCAAAATTGGAGTTTTTTTTATAATGTTTTGCGACTGATTTATTTTTATTTTGCGACCGAAACGGTCGTTAAATAAACATTTGCCACTGAATTTTTTAATTTTGCGACCGAAAACGGTTGCTAATTTGCAAAATTAATGATTTTTCTCCGGAACTTGGGGTGACAGAACTTGGGCTGACAATTGTCACCTAGTCACCCCAGCTAGCTCTGCGACAATGCATATATAACTTGTATACATTTTTTATAGTATTATATTCACATTTCATGCCCTAACGGACCGTTTGGTTATTGGTAGTAAATGTTGGTAATGGGAATGAATTTGTATGTAAATTTGGAGACAAATCTCATGGTCATTCTTATGGTAATGCAATTTCATCCCATGCCAAAAACTCTAATTTTCTTCTTAAATTCTCATTCCCACCCAATACCACTCTCTGTTGAGTTTTGATTGATGACAAACCACATTGAACTAAAATTTGTATGCAAGTTTCTGTTTGCATGCATAGGTATAAGTTATAAGTTCAATGAATGTAAATACGAAGCTCATAAAGCCAAGTCTCGAAGATTGCATGAAGACCAAGGATTTGGAAGACATAGTTTTAGGTCTTAGATGCAATGTAAGTAGTATTTGGATTGTTTAATGCAGTATAAAGGTTAATATTAAAAGAGTTGAGCAAGTTGAATATAATAAGTAATCTTGGTTGCTTATTATATACAACTTAGTGTAAACTAAGTTGACTAGAACAGTTTGGGAACATTTCTAGACCAATCCTCTCTAGTTTACTTCTTAACATCCGTATTTTTGGAAWGTTTATTTCCGCATAAAAAGGATTTTGAAAATAAACGGATGGTAGGGCTGTTATGCAAGCAAATTCTTTTAAGTATGATAACTATATTGGATGAGTTCATAACTGATTTTATTTGCTAGCAAATAAAATAAGTGTATATATATTTTCCGTGAAATATTTATTTTATTTCCATGGAAAATATGTCCTCATGATCTCATTAGGTATACGTACCAAAGGCTTACTTAAGAGAATGAACAAATATACAAACCCTAACACTTTTGCACGAGCCTTATCGGTAAATAAAATTGCAAAATTTCTCTCTCTCTCTCTCTCTCTCTCTCTCTCTCTCTCTCTCTCTCTGAGTTTAAACTAGCATCAATCCGATACTACATTAAGGTTTAAATGACTCTTATTCTAAGCATTAAGGCTACTTGTAAATTGAGAGACAAAGTGTTGTGATTCTGAGCGGATTGTGARTTCAATTTGCTGGGGAATTTTATCAAGGATCAAGTTCGTTTGAATYACCATAGCTAATGATTGGTTTGAACTTCCATAGGTGGAAGTTGGGGATCTGTTGTGCATAGATGCATATTAGAGTTAAGTGTATTCTTTTGTTATTCAGAGGTGTTTAATAAAAGAGTGAGTGAGTGGAGGACGTTGACTTATTAGAAGTCGAACCTCATTAAATTTTTGTGTTGTTTATTTCTCGCATTTACCATCCGCTGCATAAGGACTGGTTCTTAACGGGTCTTAATTAACGGAAAAATTTACAACACTTATTCTACACTCAATTTACCCTCCTCTTGGGTATAACCTGTAATTTAAATTGAGATCAGAGCTTAACTTCTTGAAAGGGTAACACCTAGAGAACGAAGATAAGAAGAGTACTCAAGAGATGACCAACGAAAATAGGGGATAAAGATTGCCCAAGTTCAATGGAAGCAATTATCCATGGTGGAAGATTTACATGAAGAATTGTATCATTGGCATTGACCATGAGTGCTGGATGATAATTAGAAATGGACAAAAGAAGGTTGTAGCAAAATTCAGACGGTATAGAAAAGAAA
The DNA here is from genome assembly GCA_008642245.1 of Bassia scoparia. NCBI lineage: Eukaryota > Viridiplantae > Streptophyta > Magnoliopsida > Caryophyllales > Amaranthaceae > Bassia > Bassia scoparia. Next base: position 7,820 of record SNQN01011573.1, on the reverse strand, counting down.
GAGAGTGAATACACATCATCAGATCTAAAGACTCTCGAGAAGAGTGCCAAGGCCATGTCTATTCTTCAACAAGGTGTTGCAGATAATGAGGTATGTCGTATTTTAGCATGGTCTACTGCTAAGGAAATACGGGAAACCCTAGAGTTATCCTATGAGGGAACTAGTGAAGTTAGGAGATCTAAAGTGGATATGCTTATGTCCAAATATGATACTTTTGACACGAATCGAGATGAAAATATAAGGTATATGTTTACTTGTTTTCTGCCTATTTTTAATGAACTGAAATCTCTTGGCAAAAGCTTCACTAGTAAAATTTTAGTCAGAAAAATTATAAGAAGTTTGACAMGTAAATGGCTACCTAAGGTTACTGCAATACAGGAGGCCAAGGATATATCCACCTTGACCGTAGAACAACTCATTGGGTCTTTAATGACTCATCAGATGTTAGTTGATTCAAAGGAAGAAAGCACAATCAAAAGTTGTGGACTATCCCTAAAAGGAGAAGAAAATGAGGAAGATTTGTACTAGATAGGTCTCATGGCAAGATAATTCGAAAGAAGTCTTAGATCTCTGTACAAAGGGAAATCTTGGAAGAACAAGGGCAACTCAAAGAACACCATTACCAGCACTGGTTGTTTCAAATGCAGTGAAACTGGACACACTATTAAGGATTCTCTAACTTGGAAAAATGATAAGGGTGGACAACGAGAGAGGAAGATAAGCAAAAGAGCCATGCTTGCTGCTTGGGGAGATTCAAACTCAGGTGGTGAAAGCGAGGAGGATGAAGCTCTCGTGTGTGTGTGTGTGACTACAATGTTGGGAGACATAGACCTGTTATGGAAAGAAAGGTCGCATGTGTCTCATGGCAGGAAGCAACTCTTCAAATTAGGAACATGTAACTATCTCTGATATGCAAGAACAAATGAGATATTGTAATAGAGATGAGCTATTAGGTTTTATWGTTTCTGCTATAGAACAAAMTATTAAAGGAAATGTTGCATGTAAAGCTAAGAAGAAGAAGGTGAGAGAAGAAACACGAAATTTAGACAYAAGTGAATGCCATTCAGCTGAGCTTGAACTTATTTGTACAGTACAGAACGAAAAAATTATAGAGCTTGAAATAAGTTTAGATCAAAAGAACATAGAACTGGAGTTGCTAAAACCTTAGTCTGATTTCACAAGTAATTTTTTTATCAAAACAGTGACAGAGGTTTTAGTAAACTTAAGGAGGTTGAAGTTGAAGGAATAAATTTCGAGTTTCTTAAACATAAAAGTTTACTCTAGAACATGTTGATTTAATATTAGCTCATAATTATATGATTGATGATGTTGAAGAACTATTCAAAGAGTAGGTAGATATGAAAGCTTCTCTTGCTAGCACTAGTGGTGCAAATGTTAATGTTGAAGAGTTGTGTTTGGAATATGAGGGTAAGATATGTGATTTACAAGCTGAAATATTCAATTTAAAGAAAAATATCAACACTGAAGTTACTTTAGGTAATGAAGAGGTTGATATTGATTCTTTACATTTAGAATATGAAGTTAAAATTTGTGATCTTCAAGCCAAAATATAAAAACTACAAAAAGGCAAAAACATTGAGACCACTACTAAACCAGATCTGGATTTTGGTTTAAAAACATAAGGATGAGCTTCATAGGGCAAAGTTGGATCTTGCCATTGCTGTAGAATTTAATGAAGCTAAGCTTAAGAAACTTGAAACCAAGGAACTGGATCTGAATGATTGCCTAAGACAAATGAATAGGTTGCTCGATTCTCAKAGTACACTAAATATCCTAACCTCTCAACTTGGTGATTCTCAGAGGTTTGGACTTGGGTATTGCGGTTCTAGTTCCCAACAGCCACGAAGGTTGGGAAGAGATGATGYTTGGATCTATAAATTCAAGAGAGGTAAGTACGTGTTTACAAAAGACAGACATGTTTGCACCTATTGTGGTAAGAATGGACATATGATTGATTCCTGACACTACTAGAATTTTGCGTAAGGCCGACTGAAATTATCGACCGAAAAAACATCGGTCGGTGTCATATATCGACCGAATTATCGGTCGATATTACAGATCGATTTTAATATCAGTCGGTGTACCGACCGATTGATTCAGTCGGTGAGTGATTAATGTTTTTGTCCCATACCTCTCCCTCCATCAGCACGTAATTCAAAAAAAAAANAAGTGAATGCCATTCAGCTGAGCTTGAACTTATTTGTACAGTACAGAACGAAAAAATTATAGAGCTTGAAATAAGTTTAGATCAAAAGAACATAGAACTGGAGTTGCTAAAACCTTAGTCTGATTTCACAAGTAATTTTTTTATCAAAACAGTGACAGAGGTTTTAGTAAACTTAAGGAGGTTGAAGTTGAAGGAATAAATTTCGAGTTTCTTAAACATAAAAGTTTACTCTAGAACATGTTGATTTAATATTAGCTCATAATTATATGATTGATGATGTTGAAGAACTATTCAAAGAGTAGGTAGATATGAAAGCTTCTCTTGCTAGCACTAGTGGTGCAAATGTTAATGTTGAAGAGTTGTGTTTGGAATATGAGGGTAAGATATGTGATTTACAAGCTGAAATATTCAATTTAAAGAAAAATATCAACACTGAAGTTACTTTAGGTAATGAAGAGGTTGATATTGATTCTTTACATTTAGAATATGAAGTTAAAATTTGTGATCTTCAAGCCAAAATATAAAAACTACAAAAAGGCAAAAACATTGAGACCACTACTAAACCAGATCTGGATTTTGGTTTAAAAACATAAGGATGAGCTTCATAGGGCAAAGTTGGATCTTGCCATTGCTGTAGAATTTAATGAAGCTAAGCTTAAGAAACTTGAAACCAAGGAACTGGATCTGAATGATTGCCTAAGACAAATGAATAGGTTGCTCGATTCTCAKAGTACACTAAATATCCTAACCTCTCAACTTGGTGATTCTCAGAGGTTTGGACTTGGGTATTGCGGTTCTAGTTCCCAACAGCCACGAAGGTTGGGAAGAGATGATGYTTGGATCTATAAATTCAAGAGAGGTAAGTACGTGTTTACAAAAGACAGACATGTTTGCACCTATTGTGGTAAGAATGGACATATGATTGATTCCTGACACTACTAGAATTTTGCGTAAGGCCGACTGAAATTATCGACCGAAAAAACATCGGTCGGTGTCATATATCGACCGAATTATCGGTCGATATTACAGATCGATTTTAATATCAGTCGGTGTACCGACCGATTGATTCAGTCGGTGAGTGATTAATGTTTTTGTCCCATACCTCTCCCTCCATCAGCACGTAATTCAAAAAAAAAACAAATAAATTTTTTTACCGACCGAAAATTCGGTCGGTACACCGACCGATTTCAAATAGGTTGGTGTACCGACCGAATTTTCGGTCGGTAAGTTTTTTTTAAAAATAAAATAAAACGCTATGTTTTTTTCCTTTCCTTGTCTCTTTTTTCGCGACCCCTCTTCTTTCCGTTTCATCTTATCTCACCTTCACTCTCCTCTTACCTCTCACGCTCCTCACCTTCTCTCTCCTCTCATCCTCTCATCCTTATCCTCTCAACTCCCTCTCTCCTCTCATTTCAACGCTCATCCTCTCAACTCCCTCTCTCCTCTCTCCTTTCTCCTCTCTCCTCTCCCTTCTTTTGAGTCCTCAGCCACGCACCCTCCGTAACCCCTCAGCTCGTCAGCCACCCTCCGCCACCCTCGTCAGCCACCCTCCGCCACCCTCGTCCTTTTGGTGAGTTTTGTTTTCTTTGTTTTAGCTTTTGATGTAATTTTTTTAATTTTTGATTTCGTGTTTAGTTAAATCTAGGGTTTTTAATTCGAATTTCAGAAGAGATCTTGAAGCCAAAATCAAAGCGAAGATGTTCGGAGGAATGTTGGTTTTCTTTTTCTTGTTTTAGGGTTTATTTGAACTCTTTTAGATCTAGTGATTGAATTAGGGATTGTTGGTTTTTTGAATTAGGGATTAATATATGTCATTGTACTAGGAATCTAGTGATTGATTGAATTAGTCATTCTGAAATAGTGATTAGTCATTCTGAATTCTGAATTAGTCATTGTACTCGTTTAGAACTGAATTCTGAATTAGTCATTCTGAATTAGTCATTGTACTCGTTTAGATCTAGTAATTGAATTAGGGATTAATATATGTCTGACATGTTGTGAATAATTGGCAGTGAATCTTTGTTGGTTTACTTAGGATTTTCATTACAATATGCATTGAACTCCTAGATTTGTTTATTTCTCATTTCTTCTTTGATCTTACCGAGTATCAGGGATAGTATCATCACAAAATCAGTTTGTGCCTGTGCAGCAAGAGGGGTACTTGCTGATGATCTTTTGCCAAACATGAAACTCCGGGATACATTTAAGCGCATCTTAGAGTCTGGTAGCAGCAGTAGTTAAAATAGATCAGTTCAAATGAAGCATGTATGTTATTCWGCAGTCCAAATAAGCGTTCTCCCAAGCTTCAACCATTTGTACAATAGTAGATATTCCTTTTTAAATGTTGTTATTTGGCAAACAATTATTTTTTTGACATATGTAAATTTAAGTTGTGTGAACTTTTGTACTTGTTCCTGCATATTACATTTGTTTTGTTCACATAACCTTTAATATATTATTAATTAATTGGAAAAATGATAAAGAATACAAATCCCCACCCATTTCCGTAATGTCAATCAATAATCTGAACTGAGTGATATTACGCGAATATACAAACCTTTCACCCTATCTTCAACCATGATACTAAAACCTAACTTTTACCTACCAATTCTCTTCCCTCACTATTATAACAGGTTAATGATATAAAAAAAAATACTACTATACTACTACTACTAATAATAATAATAATATAATAATACTAATAATAATAATAATAATAATATAATAATAATAATAATAATAATAATAATAATAATAATAATAATAATAATATATAAATATATAATAATCATAATAATAATAATAAAAAATAATAATAATAAATAATAAATAATATAATTAATAATTAATTAATAATAATATAAATAAATATAATATATAATAAAATAATAATAATAAATAATTAATAATATATAATAATAATAATATAATAATAATAATAATTAATAATAATAATAATAATAATAATAATAATAAATAAATAATATAAACCCCCCTCCCCCCATTGCCACCCTCCACCGACCCCCTCCTTGTCATCCCCTCCACTACCACCGTCCACATATGCCCCCCTCCTGCCATCCTCCTTCCTTCGCTGCATCCCTCTTCCATATCACCCTGCAACCCCTCCTCTCCTCTTCCTTCACTGCCATCACCCTTCGACCAGATTCCCTTTTGCAAACTCACTGCCATCCCTCTTCCACCACCACCCTTCGCAACTCAGCGCCACCACCCCTTCGCTATCATCCCTTTTCCACGCAATCCCCATCGCACACAACCACCGCACGACGCAAACTCACTTCGACGCCCATACTCTTCGCGAGCCAGCACCACCACTAAATCGCCACTATCAAACCCTAAAAACCCCAATTCGAATTCTTTCAATTTGAATCCAAATTTTGAATTTCCTATTCGAATTATCAGTTTTGTTTTCGAATTCAAATTCCTAATTCGATTTTGTTTTTTTTTCTGGAAATTTTAGGGTGGTTRTAGTTAGGGTTTCGAGGGGTGGGGGAAGAGCGGCGAGGGAGGGCGAAGAGCGGCGAGGGCGGGGAAGAGCGGCAAGGGAGGGGGAAGAGTGGCGAGTGGTGGTCTGAGGGCCAGCGACAAAGGGTGGCAGTTTGAGGGTGGGGTGGGGTGGGTGGCAGTGGTGGTTTTAGATGAATGTATTTTTTTATAAAAATAAAATTGAAAAAAAGAAAAAATAGAAAACATAGGTAGAATGACCTGATTATCAGGTTTCAGGTCATTTAGTATAATAGTTAAAGATAAGGGTGAAAGGTTAGTATATTCCGTAATATCACTCAGTTCAGATTATTGATTGAAGACCACCAAAAGGTGGGATTATTCGTTTCCATTTTTCCTAATTAATTTATTTTTCTAATTCATTTAATATATATTGAAAGCAAAAAAAAAAAAMCMAAWTTWMCSRMCSRAWWWTYSGKYSGKWARGGSMAWTTTWAAAWWAAAAAAAAATAATCTGGAGTGAATACCGACCGAAAAATCGGTCGATAATGCGCAATTTTTAAATAAAAAAAATAATATGGAGTTATTACCGACCGAAAAGTCGGTCGGTATACCGACCGACTTTTCGGTCGGTAATAACTTCATTGTCCCTCCATTTTTTGGAGGCAAAAATAGGGTTACCGAACGATTTTTAATCGGTCGGTAACCCTATTTTTCCCTCCAAAAAATGGTCGAATTTGATCGGCCGGTAATCGGTCGGTAATTTTTTTATTACGGACGATTGTGATTCCGACACCGCTTACCGACCGATTTTCGGTCGGTAACCCCTGTTAACGACCGAAAATCGGTCTGTAAGCGTGGTCGGCTGAAGCCAATTTTCTTGTTRTGTGATGGACTAAGCAAAAACATGATAAAAGAAATCAATCACATGTCCAAAATGTTCAGAGTCCAAAAGGTCACACAGATTGGTCGAAAAGAGAGAAACATGATAAAACATATAGGACCAATGTGAAACAAATCTGGGTTTGAAAGGAAACCATGTTGAATTTGAAATCAATCTTTGTCACATAGTGAACACTGAAACAAAGGAACTGGTCTGCAAGGGGTTCAGACACAATWATGTTTACCTAACATTTTAGAGTCAGATTCCTAGGACCAATGCTATTTGTCTTAGTGTTGTTGAGGATGACCATTGGCTGTGGCATGAGAGACTTGGACATGTAAGTTTTTCTTTGCTAAAAAACTGTGATCTCAGGATTTCGTTACAGGTTTACCTAATATCAAGTTTGCTGCATATCATATTTGTCATTAATGTGCTAAATGTAAGCATGTCAAGTAGTATTTTCAGCCAAAGAAGGTTGTAAGCACTACTAGACCCTTCGAACTTATGCATATGGATTTGTGTGGGCCCATGCGTGTGCAAGGTATAAATGGTCATAGTTATGTGCTTGTTTTGGTTGATTATTATTCTCGTTATACCTGGATAATTTTTTTTGAAATTTAAAAATTGAAACTTTTGAAGTATTTGAAATCTTAGTGAAACAAGTCCAAAACAAGATTAATCATCAACTAGTCTCTATCCGGTCTGATCATGGTTCTGAATTTGAGAATCTCAGTTTTGTAAACTACTAWAATGATCATGGTGTAACTCACAACTTTTCAGCTCCCAGAACTCCACAACAAAATGGAGTAGTTGAGAGGAAAAATCGCACTCTAAAAGAAATGGCAAGAACAATGCTTCTAGAGAGTGGTTTACCTCAAAATTTCTAGGCTGAAGCTGTGAGTACTGTGTGCTATATTTTAAACAGGGTAATGTTGATACAACTTCTGAAAAACTACTTATGAGCTCCTTAGGGGAAGAAAACAAAACATTGCTCATCTACGCGTTTTTAGGTGCAATTGTTTTGAACACAATAATGGTAAATGCAGTTTGGACAAGTTTCACCCTAAGAGTGATGAGGCTGTTTTCATTGGATACTCTTCACACAGGAAGGCATATAAAAGTGGTTAATAAAAGAACCTTGTGTGTTGAAGTAAGTATCCATGTTTTGTTTGAGACTAACATGTTCAGCAAGCATGTGCAGGTTGATGATGCTGATGAGTTCGAGATTGGTATGGTGAACTTTACAAGAGCTGAGGAAGGAAAGGATGCCGAACCAGGCTCACCAGA
>SNQN01011572.1:0-18515 GCA_008642245.1 Bassia scoparia | reverse complement strand
CTGGAAAACAGTCATATGTCTTTTATTGCATGTTAACCTTGTTATATGTGCAGTAATAGATTGATTCCAAGACTTGAAGTGTGAAGCCTTTCGAAGACATTCGAAGAAAGAAGCTGTGCTCAAAATTAAAGTAGTTAAAGAAATAAGTTCTTAAAGATTACATGAAGATAGAAGATTGCTCCTTAAAGTTTAAATTTAGGAATTCATGTAATATGCTCGTAGTGTATTTAATGGTAATGTCTTAAGTGCTTTAAGTGTCTGAGATAGATATGAATTCTATACAAGCTTGGAAATATTCATAACACACTCATTTAAGGAACCAAGCTGGGGAACCAGTTGTGTTCCTGAATGAATTTTGGTTGCGGGTTGAAAAAGGATTTTTCTAAATATTTTAAAAGGATATTTTGAAAAGATATTGCAGCTGGAAATATAGATGAATATGTGTATATGCCTTAAACGCTTGGAGTAATATATCTTGTTCAGTTATTTCCTTAGGATAAAATCGAACAAGATAAATACTTTCCATAAATCTAATCTTGCCTTTTTGGTAAGTATAGTTTATGGAAACTAGGGTTTAGTCAATATACATATAAATACTCAATCTATACTTTCATATTCCATAACTCTCTCCCACGATCAAAAGAGCAGAATATTTTTGAGAGTAAAACACAAAAGCACAAAGATCATACTTTGAGTCACACAAGAGCATTAGACGAGCTATAACATTCTTACTTAGCTTTTAAAGAAGTCAATTCATAAAGAGAGAAAATGCTACTGTAAAGGCATTCAACAGAGGGTTGAAGCCTGGTGAGTGTTTATGATTCAAACACAAATTTGGACTTACGAGTGTGAGCTCGAGTGCACATTCAGAGTTGGTGTGGTGTGCTGGTTTCCCGAAGTAGGGAAACAGCAAGTGAGCGAGTTCTTTGTTTTCGAGTAGTAGATTAATAAAAGAATTAGGATAGAGGACGTTGCCCTACATTGGGTGAACCTCGTTTAAATACTGTGTTCTTTATTGTTTTACTTTATTGCGCTGCGTACAGGAACCAGCCCAACTGTTCCTCATACTAAGTCAAAAACAAAAGAAGAAAAATTGATCAATAACTATACTCAATTCACTCGCCCCCCACCCCCCCTCTTGAGTACCACATAACCTTCAATTGGTATCAGAGCCAAGATTCTTGGCAAGAGTAACATCTAGAGAAGTCAAGCATGAGTACTCATGAGTTAGGTGCGATCGCTATGATAGCAAAACACCACAAGTTTAACGGAAGCAATTATCCATGGTGGAAAAAACAGATCAATGAATGTAATATGGGGATCTGATATGAGTGTTGGCTCGTAGTGCAAAAAGAATTTGGGATACTCTTTGAACTTGCTTATGAAGAACCAGCGAGCGTAAAAAGATCCAAAATTGTTTTACTTATGTCTAAAATATGAATGTTTGCTATGAACAAGGGTGAGAAAGATAAATGATTGTTTTTGTAGATCATGACAATAATCAATGATCTTAGATCCTTGGGAAAAGTTTTTCTAGATGAGATCTTGTGAGAAAAGTATTGCGGCAGTTTAACAATGCATGACAGGCCAAGATCAATGCTATCTATGAAGCCAAAGATTTGTCTACTTTGTCTCTGGACAGCTATTGTTCTCTCCATGACACATGAATATTGAATTGACTTAAGTCTGAGAAGGACAGCCAGAGGCATAGCCTAAAGGAACAGTAGAGAGGAAGAAGATGAGATTAGCATGATTGCCAAAAGGTTTGAGAGAACACTCCGAGATCAGAGGAAAAACTTCAAAGTAAAATTTTAAGAAAACTAATCATCTTCTGTAGGGTGCTTTAAATGTGCAGAGAAAGGGACACCTAATCAGAGACTATCCTAAGTGGAAGGACAAGCAGTCCAAGTCTGAGAAAAGCAAGCTTTCAAGAATCTATGAAGCATCAATGGGGTGATTCTGACTCAAGGTCTGATGAGGATGAAAATCATCTAACCCTAGTGTTTGCATGACTGCTTTGCAAGCATGAGGGAACAACACTGATACGACCGAAACTAGGAGGAACCAGCACATTGAAAAGTTCTTGATGCCAAAAAGGATGCTGCATGAACACAAGGTAAACTTAGAACAAGTTACGGCAAGATATGCGTGAGTATGATAGAGAAAATATGCTTGCTTGTATAGATTCCTTGTTAGATGAAATGCTATAATAGGTGAACTTACATAACTGGCAAAAAGGAACTTAAGAAAAACGTTGACTGGTGAGTTGCTATTGCTAGTGTGATCACCATGAAGAGGTTTGTCATGAATTGAAAGATCAAGTGGCGCAGAGCTTGAGGTTGAATTGGACAAGTGCAAAGTGAACTAGAAAAGGCCAGATCTCTAAACCAAACTATCCAGTTGATGGTGAAGAAGATCTGATCTCCTGGTTCCCCAGAGACTTATCAGCCTCAAGTGAGTCGATTGATTTTCAGCAGCTAAGGAAAAGCACACTTTTGTAGCAGAACTTCTTTTTGTTGAAAGCCTTTGAAATACTGGCTACAACCTAAAGATCTTCACAAAGAAATGCTTTACTTAAAGCTGCACACTATGTTGTCCCCCGTAGGTACTAGTGATGAATCAGTGAACTGATAGATGAATATGATGGAAAGATATGTGACTTACATGCTGAGATTCATCAATTGAAAGAGGAAAACAGCCAGTGATTACTAACATGTTTATGATAGTGTGATTCTGAATCTCAATTTACAACTTGATCTTTAAAAAAGTATTGTTGTTTTAAAAGAAAAAATGAGTTGTTAATTGAGATATTGAATCAAGAGAGAAAGAACTACATGAGAGCTATAGACATGTGAGTAAAATTACTGACTGCACTGAGAGATCTTAGAGACTTTGACATCAAATCGAGGTAACAAGGGAAAGTTGTCTGTTATAATAAACGAGGAACCAGACTAACTGGTCTCCCAGAGAAACCACATGGATCAGGAATTCAAAGAGGTTAAGTATGTTATGTCCAAGGACATGCATGTTGTTATATTTGTTATGAATGGACACAAAATTATGAGTTCCTGCCTAGAAAAGTTAGTTGAAGAAGAACAATAAACATGTGAAATTGGTCTGGAAAAGAAAAGACCAACAGATGAAAATGTTGGGAAAAGGCCCAGAAAATTGGGTTCCTAAAACTATGTTTGATTTGTTCTTACAGCTAAAGTGAAGAAGAATAACCTATTGGTATTTGGATAGTGATGCTCAAGACACATGTCCGTGATAAAGAGCAATTCTCTCACTACAGCTTTGATGGAGGAAGTGTCATCTTTGGAGATAACAGCAAGGGAACCACACTGGTAGGTAAGTAGGTAAGCACACTTTCTAGTGCAATTGATGATGTATACTATGTGAAGCTTGCAACATAATCTTTGAAAGAATTTCACAACTGGTGACAAAGTATAGAGTTGAGTTTCAAGCCAACCTATTCACATAGTCGACTCACAAACAGGTGAACTTATATGTTGAGGGAACCAAGAAACATGATGTTTACATTATATTCTTGATAAAATTCCTCAAATAAGTCTATCTGTTTCAGAGCTGTTTTTAGATAATAATCAATGATTTGGCATAAGAGATTTGGACATGCAAGCCTAACATACTGAATAAACTTAAGTCTCTAAGACTGGTGGTAGACTTTCTAACATCAAGTATGAGGCAGATAAATTTGTCATAATGTGTCAAGGAAATAGGTCAAACTCTTTTAAGCATAAAACTGTTTGAGTGCCAACAGACCCTTCGAACTTGTACACATGACTTGTGTGTCCTATGAAGTTCAAAGTCGAAGAGGTCATAGATATGTCTGTGTATTGTTAATGACTTTCTAGACACCTGGTGATAAGCTTCACTCAAAAGATGAGACATTTGATGAGTGGTTACTCTGATGAAACAGTGTGGAACCAGCTTTTCCGACAGCTGGTCTCTGTAAGATCAGACCATGTACTGAATTTAAAATGCTGATTTTATTGATTATTGCAGGAACATGGTATATCCACAACTTTCAGCCCCCAAAACACCACAACAAAATGGTGTTGTTGAAAGAAGAATAGAACTCTGAGGAGATGGCCAGAACATGCTTATTGAAAGTGGTCTCCTAAGAGTTCTAGGGTGAAGCTGTTGACACTGCTTGCTATATACTAAACAGAGGACTCATTAGACCTAAAATAAGAAACTCCTTATGAACTCCTAAAGGGCAGAAAACACCAATATTGCATACTTTCGTATCTTTGGTTGCAAATGCATGACATAACAATGGAAGAACCAGCTTGATAAATTTGACCCTAGGAGTGATGAGGAAATTTATGGATATTCTTCTCAAAGTAAAGGCATATAGAGTCTTTACAAAAGAACTCTGTGTGTTGAGGAGAAGTATTCATGTTGTTTTTTATGAATTAACATGTCTTCTGAATACCACAGGTTGACCTGATGAGATTATTGACTCCTGGAGTCACTGGGAACCATGCTGCTGGTTCTCCGATGAAGAGCAAGCTAATAGGCTCACCTACTGGTCCACCAGAACATCATGGTGGAGAGCCTAGAAGAGAAGATGATGAGGATACAGATAGGGAAACCGGGACCTGATGGTTCTCCAAGAGATGAACAGGTAAGTTAGTTCAGGGGAACAAACAATCAAGACAAATAATAATGATACAACCCCTGAACTGAGAAAGAGAGGTAAGGAAACAGCAAGATTGAAAATCCTTTGGTCCTCGGAAGAGGAAGAGATTATGATCCTGCTTGTTCCCAAACAAATGAGGAAGCACAAATGATTTCCTGCAAAAAGTTTTAAATACAGTTCTTCCATCCCTCTGATCAAATCATTAGCGACATAAATAAAGGGATTCAAACAAAAGATGTTACCAAAACTTTTGTGCTTTCTATTCATTCCTGTCTAGCATAGAACCAACTAACTATAAAATGGCTTTAACTGACCCTGATTGGGTTCTAGCAATGCAAGATGAGTTATCAGTTTCAAAGAATGAAGTTTGCATCTTGTACCTAGACCTAAGGAAAGGTCAGTCATTGGTACGAAATGGGTCTTCAGAAACAATTGATGACCTATGTACCATATCAGAAACAAAGCAAGCTAGTTGTGCAAGTTACAATCAACAAGAACAAGGAATAACTATGATGAAACCTTTACACCGAGCTAGACTAGAGCCTATTGATATTAATTGCTTATGCTGCTCACATGAATATGAAGTTGTTCAGATGGATGTGAAGACTGCCTTTTTAATGATATTTGAAAGAAGAGTACATGTTGAGCAGCTCCCTGGTTTGAAGACAAGCTGTTCCCCCAACATGTGTACAAGTTGGACAAAGCATCGTATGGATTTAAAGCAAGCACCAAGGGCTTGGTATAACGATTGTCCAACTTCTTGATGAAGAATGATTACAAAGGGACATGGACAAAACCTTGTTTATCAGAACCAAGAGAACCACTTAATTATAGTGTAAATTTATGTTGATGATATTTTATTTGGTCTACTAATCAGGTGCTATGTGATGAGTTTGCTAATCTTATGCAGAGTGAATTCGAAATGAGCATGAGGGGAACTAGGTCTTCCTTGGTCTGCAGATAAAGCAAACAGTTGATGGAATCATGATCATCAACAAAAGTACCTAAAAGAGTTATTGAAAAAAGTTTGGCATGGAAACAGCAAGGCTTATATACACCTTGTTCCACATCTACAAAACTTGATGCTAGACTTAAAGGACAAATGTTGAAGCCTCACTATATAGAGGGATGATTGGATCCTTGCTTACCTAACAGCTAGTAGACTTGATATTATGTTTCTGTTGTTGTGTGCCAGGTTTCAAAGCAATCAAAGAATCTCACTTGAGGCTGTTAGAGGATACTAGGTATCTTGTGGAACATCAATCTGTGCTTGTGGTACCCTAAAGGTAGCTCAATTGACCTTATAGGATACACAGATGCAATTATGCTGGTTTTCCTAGTTATAGAAAGACACATCAGTATGAAACACTTTCTAGGCTCTTTTTTATATCATGGGGATCTAAGAAGCAAAATTCAGTGGCCTTATCCACAGTTGAATCAGAATATATTGTGCAGCCTCATGGCTGTCTTCAACTTTGTGGATAAGAACCAGCTGAAAGATTTTGTGTTGAGTACAATAGTTTCCAATCTTTTTGACAACACGATGCTAATAAACATTCTAAGAAATCCAGTCACACTCGAAGACCAAACACATTAAATTAACACCACTTTTGAGAGATAATGTTGAGAAAGGGTTAGTGGAATGTTTTGTTCTTAAAAAGTGAGGATCAATAGCAGACATCTTCAACAAACCTTTGTGTCGTGAGTCGTTTTGTAGATTAGATCTTTTAGGTCTAGTTGGTTTAGTTTTGTTTTATGTCATAGGTTAGTAGTTCTGGCAACTTGGCTTTATACTTTCCCTCGATGATGGCTAGAAACATCTCTTTTGTATTTGTGTGTAGTGTGTTATATACCATGGTCGAAACTCCTTTAGTGTTGTGTAGATGCTTGATTCCCTCAAAAAAGGGTTTAAAAGTCATTGTTGCAAGAGAGCAGTTAATTATATTAATTCACAGAAACAGAATGTCATGGTTCTGCACAGTACCAGCAAGGGAAATAGCAGACCAGCTCTGATATGTTTTCCGATGATATTTTTATATCTTTTGGAAAATTACTAGATTATTTCTTTTTGAAAGAAATTTATTATTCATTTATTTTGGCTTGTGATCAAGCATAAACTACACATGCCTAAATTGAAAGCCGTTGAGATATTTATGTAAGTATCATTACAAATTTAAAATTCGAATTCTAGCCGTTATTGCTCAACGCTATATTTCTTCAAACTCTCACTTCATTGTGATCTCTCCACTATATATTACTTGTTCTAACCTTTTGTTGCAGCTCACAAACTATTCATCACTCTATATTCTCTTCTCATCTCAAGTGCTCTGTTTTCTAGCTTCAAAATCAAATTCAAAAGTTATTGTCATTGAGTACTGTTCATACGCTTCGTACAGTGCAGCATAACAGTCAAGGAAACAGCTCGTACTGGTTCTGTACCAGTGAATGAGCTTTTCATGTAATCAGCTGTTCCCTGTAGCAAACAAGTTAGTTTCAAAGTATTCACAATAAATATTAACTTGTCTAAGGAAACAAGTATCCCAAACCAGCTGGTTCCCAGAACCAACTATATTCTAATTAAAGCATCCTGTTTCCTGTAATGGTTTGTCATCATTCAAAACTTAASGGACTCAACAAAAGTTATTTTGCACTCATTGCAAGCGTACGGGGCATGATAACTCGGGTTTTTTTTTTGCTTCATGGCTACTCCGATTGGTGGCTTGTAAAGTTCGGGAAGAAGCGAGGCAGYCAACAAGGATCTTCTTCCGTTTGCTGCCGCATCTTGACCTGCTACTGCCGCTTCGTCTATGTTGTTTTCAATTCAAGAACATGTCGTGTTTCCCTCTAATGCTGGTGCGGTGTCTTCTGGTTCGTTTATTTTCCCGCCACCGCCTGCTACTACTCTTGTCTATGGTGGCCAGCTGGCTGCTATCGGTGGTCCTGTTAGGGCCTCTGACGTGTTATCCTCTACTTCTTCTATTGCTGCCCTCTCTGAGCTTAGTCCTGACCAAGTTCGTGCTTTAATTAATTTGGTTAATAAGGAACAACAAGATCAGATGATTGGTGAGCCTTGTTTATTTTCTTGGATAATTGACGCAGGTGCCTCCTATCATGTTATTGGTGATTCCTTTTGCTTCTCTGATGTTCACTCTATTTCTCGTTGTCCTATGGGACTTCCGGATGGCTCACATGCTATGGTCGTGACTGAAGGCCGTGTTTTATCGGCGGACGGATTAACTCTTGACAATGTTTTATTTATTCCTAAATTGAATTGCAGTTTAATATCGGTTTTTAAGATGATTGATGATTCAGARTGTTTTGTTCAATTCACTGATTCTTTCTGTGCTATACAGGACCGACTCTCGGGGAGCCTGATTGGAGCTGGTGAACGGATAGATGGACCGTACTTTTTTCGGTGTATTCCTAAGGTTTGTGCGGTGGCGAATGCTGGAGTTGCTTCTTTTGAGTTTTGGCATCATCGTTTGGGGCATCCGTCGGACAAAGTGCTCAAGTTCGTGCCTGCTGTTAGTAGTTCTTCTAGTATTAAAACTATGAATAAAGCTTGTACTGTTTGARCGCAAGAAAAACAATCGCGGGATAGTTTTCCTGATAATGATAGTAGAGCTAGTAGGATTTTTGAAATGATACATTGTGATTTGTAGGGGTCCTATAAGACACCTTCGTATTGTGGTGCTCATTATTTCTTAACAATTGTTGATGATTATTCCCGTGGTGTTTAGGTTTATTTATTGCATGATAAATCCGAAGTTTATTCTTCTTTTTGTTCGTTCTTTGCTATGATTAAGTGCCAATTTGATGCTTCTGTGAAGTGTGTACGGAGTGATAATGGCACGGAATTTAAAACTATGCTTCTGTTTTTTTTTTATACTAATGACATTCTTTTCCAAACATTGTGTGTTGGAACACCGCAACAAAATGGGAGGGTGGAGCGTAAACACTAACACATTATAAATGTTGCCCGTTGTTTGATGTTTCAAGGGAATTTGTCGGTTTCTTTTTGAGGGGAGTGTATCCTTGGGGCGGTGTATTTAATTAATCGTACTCCTTCTATTTTGCTTGGCGATAAAATTCCCTACGAAATTCTTTTTCATAAGTCGCCCAATTTTGATGAATTACYAATTTTTGGATGTTTCTGTTTTGTTCATAAATCTAAGGCTGACAAMTTTGCACCTAGGAGCCGTAAATGTGTTTTTGTGGGGTATCCCATGGCAAAAAGGGTAAGGAGGTGTATGACTTGGAGACGAGTGAGATTTTTGTGTCTGGTGATGTGAGATTTCATGAAAACGAGTTTTCGTTTGTGCTTGATGTTGTGTTTAATGCGCCCCCCGAGACTAGAGATGACAATGGATATTGGATCCGCCCCGGATCCGCGGATCGATATCCATTTTTGCGGATATGGATCTTAAAATTTTGGACCCTTCGGATCCGGGTCGGATATGGATCCTGGGTAGGAAAAACGGATCTTGATCTGGATATGGCAATTGGATCTAGATCCAGATCCGTTTACCCTTTTTTATTTTTAAATGATGATTTATTTTTTTTAACTAATAATTTAGTGGCTAAATAAAAGAGTTTAATCAACGAACCTAATTACCCATCTTCCTCTACTACATAATAAAAATAAATTAGGCAAGAAAGTGTTAATTCTTTGTATAATGATGTTGTTATTTTCTTCACTTTTACTTTAAAGCGTGACATGCGAAGTAATATGTTATATTATCGCTCTTATATTATCAATAATAATATTCAAATTCAAGTTAATTAGTTCATTCTAGGATTTATTTGATGAACTATCATATATTATTTTGATTACATACTTAAAATATTAATTATTTTAGCAAATTATGCAAAATGATGCAAAATATAATAGGATCCATTTTGGATCTGTTTTAGATCCGTATCCGTAGGATCCATCGGATATGGATATGGATCCTTCAAAAAAATATCCGACGGATATGGATCGAATAAGGATCCTCCTCTCGAAAACGAATCTGGATCTGGATCCAGTAGGATCCAGTCCAGATCCTACCCGTTGCCATCACTACCCGAGACTATTGTTGAGTTGCCTAATGATACTCCTATAATTGATGACGAATTTTTGGATGATTTGGAGCGCGTTCTGGATATGGGAGACGTCGCTCGAGATAGTGACCCGACGGTCTCTCCTTCTACTACGCCACCCGTTCGGGCTGGCTCGACAGGTGGTTCTGCGGCTACTCTAGTTGCCTCTGGCACTCCTGCTTTGGTTCGTGCTCTCTGTACTTGCAAACCACCAGGTTGGCTCAAGGATTATGTTGCTCATTCTATTACTAGTCCATTTATCTCTACTCGTTCATCGCCTTCTTCTAGCTCCTCAAGTACTCTCTATCCTTTAGCACACTTTGTGAATTGCAATAATTTTTCTGTGCGACACCGTGTTTTTACAGCTGCAGTTGATCGCATTACTGAGCCCTGAAACTTTAAGGAAGCTATGCAACATCCCGGTTGGCGAGAGGCGATGCAAAAGGAGATTACGGCTCTTGAACAAAATAATACTTGGACTCTAACTTCTTTGTCTTTGGGGAAGAAAGCCTTGGAATGCCGGTGGGTGTACAAGGTTAAAATTTACTCTGATGTCTCACTTGAACGCTTGAAGGCTCGGCTTGTTGTTTTTGGCAATAATCAGATTAAGGGTCTCGATTATAATGAGACGTTTGCTCTTGTATCAAAGATGGTGGTTATTTGTGCTTTTCTTGCCGTTGCTTCTGCTAATAATTGGGAATTGCATCAGATGGATGTGTATAATGCTTTTTTTGCATAGTGATCTTGATGAGGAGGTTTAAATGCGGACTCCTTTTGGCTTTCATGGCTAAAAATCTGGGATGGTTTGCTGTCTTCAAAAGTCTTTGTATGGCTTACGGTAGGCTCCTCATTGTTTGTTTTCTAAATTGGCTTCGTCTCTAAAAAAGTATGGTTTTCAACAATCATACTCTAATTATTCTCTATTTACTCTGCAGTTTAATTCTATTCAGTTAAGTGTTCTGGTGTATGTTGATGACTTAATTGTTTCCGGTAATGACACTGCTGCTATTTCTTCTTTCAAGTCTTATCTTAGTGCTTGTTTTCATATGAAAGACTTGGATGTGTTTAAGTATTTTCTTGGCATCGAGGTTGCCTGTAGTCCGGAGGGCGTTTTCTTATGTCAGCAGAAGTATTCTCTTGATATTGTTGCAGAGTCTGGCTTATTGGGGGCTTGTCCTGCTGGGACGCCTATTGAGTAGAATCATACATTGGCGAAATCRGTGTCACCTCTTGTTTCTGATCCTGAGATGTATCGTCGTCTTATGGGTTGCTTGTTATATCTTTCATTCACTCGGCCTGACTTGGCTTATGCAGTTCATATTTTGTCTCAGTTTATGCATCAGCCTCGTCAGGATCATTGGGAGGCTACTTTTCGCATAGTGCGGTACTTAAGGGGCAGTCCCGACCAGGGTATTCTTTTGCGCTCGGATTGTGATCTTCATGTTACTGGATGGTGTGACTCGGATTTGGATAGTCTTCCTTTGACTCGGCGTTCCATTACTGGTTGGTTAGTCTTTCTTGGTTCTTCGCCTGTCTCTTGGAAAACGAGGAAGCAAGACATTYTTGCTAAGTCTTCTGTTGAAGCTAAATTTCGATCTATGTCGAAGACCACTGATGAATTGAAATGGTTAAAGGCTCTTCTTCATAGTTTAGGGGTTTCTCATCCTCGTGCCATGAGTTTGTTTTGTGATAGTCAGTCTGCGCTGCATATTGCACGTAATCCGGTCTTTCATGAGTGTACTAAGCACATTGAGGTTGATTGTTACTATCTTCGCGATGCAATTCAGGATGGCATTATAAATCCATCATATGTGCGTACGACGGATTTGTTGGCAGACATTTTCACTAAGGCTTTGGATAAGGAACAATTTTTGCGTCTTCTAGGCAAGTTGGGCCTTTGTAATTTGCATGCTCCAACTTGAGACTGGGGGGATGTTGAGCCCAATAATATTGTATATAGTATTTGGGCCGATTATTTTACTGAGCCCTAGATGCATAGGTTGTATGTATATATATGTTTTTTGTATTCTGTAATTATACTCTCTAATTTGACAAGGATAAATGAAAATATCAAAAATGCTGATTAAACCCTATGAATTTAGGAACATGAATGGACGGAATAAAACTAAGTAGAAAACCATGGCACATGGCAAAAAAAGTGAACAACACATGTCGCAGTCATGTTATACACTTTAGACCTAAGGAAAAGACACTTGTCAATCCTAACTTTTTTTTTGCCTATTCTTTTCCTTAGGTCTAAAGTGTATAACATGACTGCGACATGTGTCGCAGTCATGTTATACACTTTAGACCTAAGATGCAACAATGTAGCTAACATCTTACAATAACAGAAAAGAATAGACTAATTACTTCTAGATCTTGCCATGAATAGACTTGTCCTCAAATTTAGTTGAATCTATCCATGTAGCTTCAAACTCAGGATATCATTTCCAATGCACCAATTTAAGTACCGAGTTTTAGTCAATGAAGTGTAAACAACAAAAATTTGTAGAGTTCTAATATGATCCATTAGTTTTACTCAGGATCATCTTATAGAGTTCTTTGCTACAAAATATCTACTGGTACTACCTTGTGAGTCAAAGTAGGATTCTCAGTCCAATCAGGCAATGAAGCTGTGATAGGAGAATTCCCATGAAATGCTTTGAGTTGTGACTTGTGAGACATAAAACACATCATGTATTTTTGCKGAAGATGACATAAAAATCCTTTCAGATCTCTTCTTATCAGCCATCTTTTTGATCCTACATACAACTCTAATAAGTTGGAATTTTCTTTGTTTATCATTGCTTCTTTTCTCACAAAGCTCCTATCAACTTCATCATTGGTAGAATCACTAGCTAGCTAGGTATGGCAAATGGATTGGTGGTGGCTGGTTGTACACTATCTCATAAGGGGTGAGATTTGTGGAAGTGTGATACTGTGTGTTATACCACCATTCACTTACACATTTCCACATGCATCAATCCTTGGCATTTGTGAGATAATTTAAAGGGGCATTTTATGGGCTTGATTAAAAGCTTGTTTAAAAGCTATTATCAAACATAATCCAAACTCCGAAATCTTGCAAATATTTCATCACACTTACAAAGTCAAACAATTTAAAACAAATAAGATTAACACATTAGCAATTTTTTAAATTACAAGAAGTCACGAGCTAAAGAAGCCATGACAGTGGGCCTGAGCAGCAAGACAACGATGAGCCAATGAATGGAGCAAGCAGCAACGACCGAATGAAGTGGCACCCATGATTACAACAAAATAGGTCAAAGAAACCTAGTAAAATAGGCCAAAGAAACCACAATAGAAGGGGTTTCGATTTCAATGGTCTCTTAGGCTAAAAGACCAGTTTTAATGTTTTGTTTTTTTTATGTGATTCAAGAGATCATTTTTTAACAAAAAATAAATGGTTACTTTGGTCTTTTTATTTATGAATAAATTTAATAGTAAGGAGATCTTATTTTAAAGAAGAGTGATCTCTTAGTTATCACTAAAGAGACCACTCTTATTAGAAATATGGTATCTCATATATAATAAAGAGACCACTTTTGATAAAAAATTGATGTCTTATAAATATTAAAGAGACTACGGAGTACTTTTTATTGTAATATGATTACTTTCATAGCAACTAAAAGACGTCTTTTCTTTCTGAATAGGTGTTTATTGTGCTATTGATCAAAATTTTGTATACTGTTAATATTATTATTATTTCTAGCGATTACTATATAACTATCTCTATTATATCAGGGAAAGGGTGAGGTGTGGCGGCGTCCTACGAAATTTTCACTATACCCTTAAATATTCCAATTAAGTCGACCAATAGATCGAACTATTTTTGGATTATGTAAGATTGATAATATATAAAGAAATATATTTTTTTACCACTAGCTTAGGTGCGACTTGTTGTAGCAAGTAAATTGGGGATGACGTGTCSTGGCTACAATATTTCCGTAGTTTCTGGGTTGAGAGAGGGGTGGAGGCTTCCCTTCAATGTTACCTCGGGAGAGTTGACCTTCTATTGGACAAATGTACGAGTCTTGGCTACCTCCGGTCTCCTGGTCAATGCTTGTTTACACCTTGCTCAGCTCCTAGCACTACAAGCTTGGCCTGACACCTGCAAAAAGGAGAATAATCCTATTTGAATTATCTCCCCTCCGATGCTTAAGTAAGTACAGATTTAAGGGAATGAAAGTGCTAGGCTAGTGAGAGAAAGTAGTGAGATATGTTCTCAAGTTGTTGGAAGTTAGATGCAATAACTGCTAGGAGAATGTAGGTGCCATAAATGCGGTTTTTCGGGATATTTATAGGCAATCCCTCAAAAACCAAGGCAACCATTGGATGTGTGACACTTGTCGACCATCTGTACTTCCTTGTGTTCCTTACTACCGTTTCAGTGTAGGAACGCCGGTTCTCCGTCCCGTTTCGGTCCAAATTAATTTAATAAGCAGCGCTTGCCACGTGGATCACTTTGATCCAATATTTGAAGGACACGTGGACAAGGATTTCTCATGCCACTTCATTTTCCCCTCAAAGACCCTCTAAATCGTTGGATTTATAGGGTGTTTGATCTTGATTTTACATTAATGTACACTTTGTAAATAAACCACAAATCAAATAATTTCTCTTTTTTAGCCTTGGGAAGTGTGCCCTTGTGAGTGGTGCATGGCCTGGCCAAGAATTTCAATCGCGCAAAGCCCCATTCTTGTGGCAACAACACAGTTGGACATAGCAGCCTTCCCGCCCATTTGCTTTCTTCAATGCAAATTTAAAATTAAAGGGGGAAGAGGAAGAGATTGGACGGGGGTATAAATAACCCTTGAAGCGGAGAGGGAGAGACTTTTTAGGTCTGACTTCTCTCTAAGAAATCACTCTCGCTTAGCACTTCTCTCTCTACTCTTCGTAAGTTTTTCGAGTTCGACGACGACTTAGCTTCGCAATTCGCGAATTCCTAGCTTCGCCTCTTCGTAGTTTTTCAGTTCTTCACCAACTCCTCGTTGACTTCGCACTTRGAGTACTGTTCGCACCTTTTCTTTCTTCGCACTTATTCTTTATTCTTTTTTAGCAAATTAATAATGTGCGGCGCAAGTTCTACGGACTCTTCGCCCAATAAGAATAGAGTTGGGGACTTGTAAGGGCCTAGTCCAATTTCGCCTGGCTCAAATTTAACTACTTACTCCTCTAACCTTGGTTTTTTGTACTTGCACTCTGTAGCTCCTCATCACATCCTTGACACTTTGTCTGTTCATATCAGGATGCCTCGCATTAAATCAACTGCTCGCCGAAAGCCTGAGGATCAATTTTGCGAGGAGGAGCCAGAACCTAGTACTCTTGTCATTTGCGTGTGTGAGTAGAGGACTGGAGAACAAACTCCGACGGCCTTAGTGCTCGCATAGAGTTTGCGATGGCCGAGGGCAGCGAGGAAGTATACTTTGAAAAGGCTCCCGTTACTTAGCTAGCTAAAAATAAACTTCCTGTTGAGGAGTGATCGAAGGACAATGACAAGGACTAGGATGTCCTACCTCCACCAAAGTGCGAAAAGCTTGGAGGGTCACACTTTAGCAGTTCTAGCATATCAATGCACCTCACATTGGCTTCGTCACGCCTGAAGTCAAGGAAAGGTTCGTGATCCCTGCTGAGGGAACTACGATCACCCAAAACACCGAAAACACCTTCGCAGTTTACAAAGCGGCGGTGGACTTGGGTCTTCGCATTCCTTTAAGCCCCTTTATAATAAACCTGATGAAGGCCTATGGCATAGGCCTCGCACAGTTGACATCGCAGTTTTGGTGTCATATTCTTGGGTACATGGTCACCWGTAGGGTGAAGGGCTGGCCATGCAAGACGGAGTTCTTCATTCGCATGCATCTGATCTCCAAGAATAGCATATGTGACAGGCTTGTCGCGTGCCTATCAAAAATACCTATTAAAACTAACTTGCAGCTAGTGGTAGCAGGATCGTATCCACTAGGAAGCAACTACTACTGACTAACTGGATCAAAGCATCTAAACTAACAAAAGATAATTTTGATTGTGATTGTGAGTAATAGTAATTAAACTAATGAAGAACGATTAACAAAGATGATTAAACTATATAATTAAGAATTTAGGGCTATGGTTCACTAAAGCAGCAATTAAAGTAAATTGGCATCAACAATTCATAACAAGGCATAATCAAAACAGGGTCAAAGCTCTCTCGAATCAATTGAACCATAGAACTACTCTAACCGTGTCTCTCGACCTAGGATAGCTCGTTTCTACCTATTGATGTTGATCTGTTCTAAGTCTCAATCGCTAATCTAGAGACTTGTGACTAATCAAATTAAGCAATTAAGTCGAGCCCTACTGTAGGACGTGGCGCGCCCTCAGCGTATAGCGGCGCGCGGCTTGGTACTACATCGAGGTGCTTTTGCGTGGCTTGCACGGATCTCGCACGTGAGTGCGTTGGGGTAGTGTTGTCGAATGAGGGGAGTCGCACCGTGCTAGATAGGTTATTCACGGACGCCCGAAACGTTGGTGCCAAATCAATGGCCCAGTCCAATCAGTAACCAGTCGTGGTTCGGGGACATGGTACGAATCAGATCTGTAACCCATTCGCCCGCATGTAGCGGCCTCTATTCGGTCTCATTGCAATTCCATTCATCATGATTATTGAATGCACATAACTACGTTTTTTAGCACTTAGAAGCGAACTAACCCTAAATTACTATGAAAGTGTGTTACTATTATGCACAAGGACTACCTAACCTAGAAATATGACCACTTTGTATTAATCATGTTAAAACGGTGCCTAAAACAGGTTCCATAGTTAATCTGATTTAAAGTGATTCACATAATTCCGGTCTTTGTTTAGCAAAATATATACAAATTATACAACAATGAAATATGCAATAATATGAAGTGCATAAACTTCAAAGTAATGCAAACTCATCTACCCTAAATCTGCAAAGAAAACAAAAGTTAGTTTGTAAAACACAATGAACGAATCCTTTGCCTTGAATCGCTACAATGAAAACAAAGAAAAAAATTGTTAGTCCTGATAAACGCAAGCGCAATGGACTTTCGCCTTGAATGTCATAAAAAAAATAAAGAATTGTTAGATTGACAATGGATATAATAATAAATGAAAACCAAAAACCAATGAAACCTTGCAAATATTGTGAAAACCTACATATTTACATGAAACAAGTTAAAAGTGAGTTCTACATTGTTTTAATTATATTAAAAACTCATAACAATGGTTAGTCAATATTAAAAGAAAGTGAGAGAGATTATTGGTGAGTAATCTCAGATTCAACTTGTTATCGCTTGTTGATTCGAAGAGAATCGATGCTTTGAATTAAAACGAATGTGTGATGTGTTTAAAGTGTTTTCGAGAGAGAGAGAGAAGTATGCGTATGCAGTGTATGAGTCGTGTGAAAAAGTGTCTCGGACTGAGCAAGGCAAGAGTGTATTATAGCAGAGGCAATTTTTGAGCAAAGAAACCCTGCGTATATACGCTGTATATGAGCGTATATACGCTGCTTCCTGCGTATATCGCTCATATACAGCGTATATACGCTGCTCACTTCCATAAGTTTTTGGCAATTTGTATGTAGTTTTGAGCGTATATACGCTCCTGTTGAGCGTATATACGCTCTGATGAGCGTATATACGTCATCATTGCGTATATACGCTCAATGATTTCGTATATATTTCCAAAACCTCGAAATATTTTGATTTCCTCCGATTTTATTCGTGATTTCCCTTGATCGACGCACCTAGACACCCTTGCTCTCCAAGCAAGGTTCTAGAATGTTCTAGAAGTTCCACGTATTTCGGAGTATTTTTCTAATTATAATGTATTTTCTGCGTATTCTGCGTATTTAAACATTGCAAAATTCATAGAAAATCATAGAAAATCAGAAAAATAATTTTAAAAATACTGGCGATTCAGAAAAATGTGACGGACATGATGAAAATCAAAAAGCATGAGAATTGCCTTTGAAAACCTTTGAAAACCTTTGAGAAACACGAAAGAAAATATTTTTGCCTTGCCTTTGACCTTTGCTCAATATTCCGAGTACGACCTGCGTATTTCCAACTTTTGTAAATTCAAAGATCTTTTCTGATTCGAAACAAACGCGAGACGCGGTATGTTTCATCACGGATTACTCATTTGGGGAGACACATTTTCAGGTGTCTCAGACAGCCCCACTTTGACTGAGTCTGAAGAGACGATAGTCTCGTAAGACGAAAGTCAAGTATTCGATTCGGACGGAGAGCAACTCAAGACGTTCTGCGACCTGAGTTACCCTGTACGCCGGCCCTGCAAAACAAATGTTAGTTTTACCTGTTACCTGGCCCCATGCGGTGTTATGCCTCGGAAGCGCCTGGATCTCGGGTGTTTCTCCCTACGGCTGACCTTGCTTTCGGGAGAGTTGCGATGTGTTGTGGCGAATTTCTGGCGGGGAGAAAATTCCAAAACCCGAAGAATGCGCGAACTTCTTGAGCGGAGAAGATTCCAAAACCGAAGATGGTTGTGCTGGATTTCTGTAGCGGGAGAAATCGTAGACCGAAAGATGTATTTGCTTGAGATTTCTGTAGCGGGAGAAACCGTAGACCGAAAGATGTATATGTGGAACTTCTGGCGCGGGAGAAGATCCAAAACCGAGAGAGAGTGTGTATGCTTTGGAGGTGCTTTGAAATGTCGACGTTTGAATGCCTTGAAGAATTCTTGGATTATACTCAATTAAGGTATTTGGTAATATTTGCT
>SNQN01011570.1:0-18518 GCA_008642245.1 Bassia scoparia | reverse complement strand
GAGTAGAGGCCGCTACATGCGGGCGGATTGGGTCAAAGATTCAATCCGTACCATGTCGTCCCCGAACCCACGAACTGGTTACTGGATCAGACCGTGGGGTCATTGTTTTGGCACCAACGTTTCGGGCGTTCGTGATTAACCTTTATAGGCACGGTGGYGATCCCCTTACTCGACAACACTCCCCCAACGCACTCACGTGTGGTTTCTGTGGCTCAAGCCCACAACATAAACACACATCGATGTAGGCCTAAGCCCCGCGGGGGGCCCACGGTCTACACAAGCCTGGTAAGTTCACATAAATTAAATACACCTACTTCTCTCTCTAGATAATTAGCATATTGTGGTATAAAAATCTGACACCTCCATCRAAGGGGTTGTTCCTGGGTTTCCCCCAGGGTAGTCTTTTTTGATTTTGTAGGTATTTTGGATCAACACTTCTAGCACCGACCCATTGGAGCCTGCCACCTCAACAGGACCATTCAAAAACACAATTTTTAGATTTATTTTAAGAATCACTATACTCCTCAGACATTCTAAAAACCAAACACAAAAAAAACAAGTATAGGGAAAAAAGGGAAAAAAAATCACAAACCATTCAACCAAATTCGCAAAAACAACTTGAGTTGCTAAGCATGAAAAGTCAAATTCAAGCAAGGAGTGGGAAATTACCTGAATGTGGCTGGTCAGTTGGTCGAATGCTACAACTTGGGTCGAATTCTGCTCCCACAAACCTTCTTGTCAAAGGCGCTGCACTAAAAACCAAGTCTRGTTGCTGAAAATTTGTTGTTGATGTTCTTCAAATTCTTTGAATTCTCTCGAATTTTTGAAGAATTTTGGTGGTGTTCTTGAGCTTTTCTCACTTTCTCTCACTTAGAAGCTTGATGATTTGATTTGAATTTGTGGAAAGTYAATGTGAAGTGACTCGCCAATTAATAGGAGAAGTAACCACCATTAATTGTCAAACCACAGTAATAACTGTTGGTTTGTGGAGCAGTAAATTCACACTGGTAGTAAACGTTAAAAAACTACAAGTGGATAACTACCCACAACTCGAGGCAAGCCTCGTAGCGAGGTGAAATTATGGTCCTGGAGTAAATGAGGGACCAGGAGAAGACCTTGGTACTTGGATTTTACCAGGTCTGGAGGGCTAGTTGTTGGTGTATATTAGCCTATTGGGCCAAATATCTCCAAGTCCCATATACATAAAAGAATGGACTTGAATGTAAGTGTTAAAAGGCCCACAAGTAGTGTCAACTCATACCTCATAGTCAATGGGGGTTCATGAGCAAGACACCTACTACTAGCCTACGCATGACACATGTCCAATGAAGAATGAAGCAACTGCCACATACCACCTCTGGTGGTATATAAGGTATCAAACCGCCAACCAAGCCTGGTAAGTTCACATAAATTAAGTACGCCTACTTCTCTCTCTAGTTAATTACCATATTGTGGTATAACTCTGACACCTCCATCGAAGGGTTGTTCTTGAGTTACCCCCGRGGTAGTCTTGTTTGATTTTGTAGGTATTTGGATCGAGCATTTGGATCAACACTTCTAGCCCCGRCCCATTAGAGCCTGCCACCTCAGCAGGACCATTTATTGTACAAACAGGTATCAATCCTTAGGCATTGAAAAAATCCAATTTGGAGGCATGCTATTCATAGATCTYGTGCTCTAAATCAGGTGACCTGAAAGGCGAACTTKTGTGAATAGTTGAAAACTGCTTGGTAAGAGTAAAAGAATGCAACTTAAGATGTCCTAAAGCACCAGCAAAATAGAACTGGTTGTTATCATCATCATCTATACATTTTTTTTATTAATCAATCTCGCARAATTAAATTAACCATTCTCACAAATTAGGTCCAACTCATGAGAGTGCTTGTATGATCCATAAAATTATTCCTTAAATAACTTGGAAGCGAATTGATAGAAAACCAAAATGCATAATTAAAGAGTATATGATCGTACCTTGATTTGGCGCGAATTGTGAAGTCTGAATATATACAATGAGTATTATAGTGGTTTCAAGAAGATGAAAGAGAAGAAATTATGAAGCACTTCAAATGGTTGTTGCCCGCAGCTAATTAGGAAGCAGTCAAAAAGTTTGTTCGCCACATTATTGAATGCGTAATTGATATCAATGAGAGATAAAGAAAGATGAAGAGATTACTTAATTGAAGAGGGAAGCATATACAATTTTGTTGGGGAACACGTGAGGTATATGAAGTTCATTACAAAGTAAGCCAGACAAAGTAAGAGTGATTGAGGAAATGGATTAGAAAGGTGACACGTGGTTTTTAGGGGACTATTTTTAAAATAGTAGTATAGATATCATCATACCTTTAATTTTCTCTTTTGTGGGCATATAATTTTTCATCCACCTATCACCTCTTACCAAATTTTCTTCGATTTCCGAAAAAAAAAAGTGATGCATCTAAAAAAAACGGAGGAAGTGTTATGTAATATTAGGATATTATTATTGAAGGTCCATTATATCTTTAGTAACATATTCTGGAATATTCTAGATTGTATTAAGGTTAATTGTTCTCTAACAAATTCTAACTCCACACATGTTGTAATGTGTGTGTGTGTGAGTGTGTTTCCCTCATCATCTAATGAATAAAATAACAATAATTTCGCCATATTTCTTCTCTATTCACCTTTATTTTATATAAGAAGTAATTTTATTTTTTTTTCCAATGATTTCTTTAATACTCTATGTCCTGCAATCATCAATAAAAGACACCATTCATAACCACTTCATCATCAATTCTTTTCTAAACACCATCAGTCTCATCGGTATACAAATACCATCGCTAACCCAACAACACCACCGTTAACCGAAAGTCACCCCAACGACACCATTTCTCTTATCAGATCACACCTCATCGCTTCATCGCATCCACCTTCATCGCTTCATCGCACCAACTCTCTATTACACAACCACCTCATCACTAACCCAAGCACCGCATCTAGCCAGAGCCACCATCTTCATTGTCATCATCATCAACTCATCCTTGTTCAAAATTGTGGTGATTGGGGGTTGGTAACTTTGGTTGTGAGAACACAAAGTGGCAGTTGTTTTATGGTGATGTTTTAAGGTTGTTTGGAGGATGAGAGAGGTGTCAATTATGGGGTTGTGAATTGATGTTGGTTTTTTGGCAATTAAAAGTAATTATTCATTACAATTAAAGAAGGTATTACAAGGGAACCTAGGGTAGTACAAACATCCAAGGACCCTACTACAAACGTAAAAAAAAAAGTCTCAAGAAACCAACAAAAGTGCAAAAGCTTAAAAAACAAACTAAGTCAAATGAGGACTAAAGACTCACAGGTGCTTTTCATTAACATCTATCAAAGCAACAAAACACTAGGCTGAGCAATTAAGACACCGAGGGGCTTTTCCCAGAGCATTGAAGCCTTTATCACATAAGTCAATTCTCTTCTTTTTCTTGACGACTTTTATTTTTGTAGGAGTGAACTCTTTGAAGCAGTATAATCCAAAGATCTAGAAGAAGTAACATTAGGAGTGCACTTTTCAGAGTACCATTTTCTTCTCTTATATAGCAGTATTTGGGACCCACTTAGGGAGCATCAACTTTGTCTTGCTTGGGGGAACTTTCTTTGGTACTTTCGATTTCATGGTGGTGCTTTCTTAGCTTCTGACATTTATGTCTGAGTGTGACACTTGTTGCAATAAGGAGGAGCACATTCGAAGACCACTTGTTGCTCCAAAACACTTCCATCCGGCCCTCAATGTTGATAGTGCACCAAAGTTTGGTGGATCAACCTCAAAGAGTAAGCAAGCAGAGGAGATCGTAGTTCTTTTAAGTACGTTATCGGCACAAATGGTTGTCCACTATGCTCGCAATACGACGTTAAGAGCCAAAAGTCCAACAATTCAAAGGAAGGTTAGGACGTCGAATCAAAGAGGTAGAGAAGATAAGATCTCTTTGTGAAATTGAAGGATGGGCCAAGACTTGATAACCATGGCCTATTATTCAAGATATATGCGCTCCGTTGCAAGGTCGTTGCTTGTCAATTAGACAAGAATTTAACCACAAAGTAACTATCATATGCTTGAAGATGGTAGGGATAGCAACAAAGGTCTAATTAGGAGCAATGTACTTGGATAGAGAACGTGAGGGTTGGGAATTACCATAACATAGAGGACAATTTATCATGCCAGAACCTTGAGTAAGATCACCTTCATCAAGATGGGAAAACGATTTGCCATCCACAACTTTAGGCTCCATGAAGCTCAAGGACATACCCTTTGCAGCGAGTGATCAATTGTGAGAGGGGCCTTCGCATGGGTTCTCGTAGCCCACCCAACATAGGTTCAATAAGAGTAGAAGGAACATAAGTACACTAGAAGTTGGTTCAGGAATTTTATCGAGCACCTTCTGAGCATTAGCAAGAGGAGTCGTGTCCTTCACATTAGTTCGCCCAACACCAGAATTAGGGGATTATGCGACCTGAACTTGAATCTTTGAGCCATGGGGAGGATGAATAGTCCTAATGGCCACCTGCAACAGAAGAAACACACATAACAGGATGCGCAACCTGCAATACTTATGGGTTCGGAAAAGCTACACCATAAGTTCTACCTGAAATTGGCCCCATCACAGGCAAGGAAGAACCCTTACTGGTTCAGAATCCAAACCAGTAGCCATCCCCACCTAGCTGCAACACTCGAATAGTCAGAAGACGAATAGAGGACTACGTAATCACCACGCTAATCAGATTGGCCTTTTGATTTGATTGGCACCATGGACTCAGTCGTGGATTGGCGGTCCCTTCACGGCAATACCCAACCCAAATGACGTTTCTCTAAGTGGTTCTTCATTCGACTCCATAGAAAGAGCACGAACCAACCTCAGCTTGCTCCGAAATATTAGGTAAAGTGTCTTATTCTGTTAGCCTTTGGATCCAATGACGAGTCAGAGCAGGTGTATCACAAAGTTGATGTTGATTGCCTCGCTGCAATGGAGTCTCAGCATCTCCAGATTGCTTCCTAACTTGGGCAACAATTTTTCCACCATCTTTCGTCCCAAGAGAAGAATCAGAGGAAAAGAGATTGCGTAATTCCTCTTTCGAGATAGGAGTRTAGTTCAATATTTTTTCTTGCCCATGATTAAGCGTGAGAGTTGGAAAAAAAACCATATTCACAAGAGCAAAACCATGGAAACCTAGAGTTTCTCTCTCTTGTTTTTCAAAAGATTTCTTTCACTTGTCTTCGTTTAGACTTTTGAATTGATGTTGGTTGACATGAGAGGTGAAGTCGTGAGGACTAAGGGCATCTCCAATGGTAGAAGAAAGGGATTTGCTTGCAAATTAATTAAAATTTCAAGCATGTAACTTATCATTGGAGTGAAAAGTTAAATGTAGCCCTAGTGAGCAACTTTGCTCAAACAAGCAGTACTGCTTGTTTTCTAAAAAAACATCCTCCATTTAAATATTCACACTTGTATGATATATTTTTTAACTTTATTTTATTTTTCTAGCAAGCTACAATGGATTATACTAACCATTTTGTAATATATTGTAGCTTGAAATTATACTAGTTTAAATAACAAATATTACAAGGTAAGCTACACCCTGTTGTACCTTACCACTGGAGATTCTCTAAGGACAATGAGGTGAGGAAGGAGAAAGAAGAAAATATTTTTTAAAAAAAAAAACTCTAACAAATTCAAGGACTACATGTGTCCAAGTTGACCTATGTAATCGGTCACTAACTTGAAAGAGCACGTCATGTCCCGTTTTAAGAAGATAATGATACAAAGTAGGATTATTTTGAAATTAAGTTAAAACGGAATTATTTTTTAAAGATCACCAAAATGTGTGATTATTGCTTTCCATTTTTCCTAATTTTTTTAAATCACAATTATTTAAAATTTTGTTTTTTATTAACATAAAACTTTTACTGTGTAAATTGTTTACTTATWAATTTAATAAGTGTTTTAATTTTTTTTTTCAAAGCAATCTAGAAGAGAAAAACTAGAAGGATTGTTTCAGTAGCATTTAAATTATCATTTTTTTTTTCAAATCACATTATTAATGTATATTCATTAGTCGTTATTTTTTTAATGCAAGAATTAACTAAGGTGAGTTGGGAGGGAAATTTAGGAGGGAAAATTTGAAGGTGGATGTTGCTTTAGTAGTGATAGATAGATAGATAGATAGATAGATAGATAGATAGATAGATAGATAGATAGATAGATAGATATAATAGAAGAAATAAAGATAGATAGACTAGATAGATAAGATAGATAGATAGATAGATAGATAGATAGAAAATAGATAGACTAGTAATGAGATAGATAGATAGATAGTATATATATAGATAGATAAATAGATAGAATATAGATAGATAGATAAGAAGATAGATAGATAATAGGATAGATAATAGAATAGATAGATAGAAGATAGATAGATAAGATAAGATAGGATAGATAGTATGATAAAGATAATAGAATAGATAGATAGATAGATAGGATAGATAGATTAGATAATAGAGATAGAATAATAGATAGAAGATAGATAGATAGAATAGAAAGATAGGATAGATAGATAGATAGATAGATAGATATGATAGATGATAGATAGATAGATAGATGAATAGATAGATAGAATAGATAGATAGATAGATAGATAAGATAGAATAGATAGATAGATAGATAGATAGAATAGACTAGATAGATAGATAGATAGATAGATAGAATAATAGGAAGAATAGATAGATGATAGATAGCATAGATAGATAGATAGATAGCTAGATAGATAGTAGTAGATAGATTAGATAATAGATTAGATAATTAAGAAAAATAGGAATAGATAATAGAAGATAGATAAGATAGATAGTAGATAGAAGATATGATAGATAGATAGATAGATAGAATAAGAAGAAATAGATAGATAGAATACGATATGTATAGAATAAATAGATTATGAAGATGATGAGGATAGATAGATAATAGATAAGATTAAGATAGATAGATAATAGATAAGATAGATAGTGGTAGATAAGACATTAGATGGCTATGAAGGAGAGATAGAGGGGAACAGGAAATAAAAAAATTACTATGAAAAGGTGTCATGTCATTTCATGGTAATAACACCATAGGATTAGTTTAAGATGATTTTGATAAAACTACTCATTGCCAACAGATGCATGCTTCTTTTTTATGTGAGCTCATACATACTTCGCCTTTAAGCATAGTATGCCTTGAGTAACCTTGATGAAGTGACCTCCTTGAAGGTTTCTCATAATGCGCATGAGTGAGGACAAAAATGTTCGAAGGGACTCATGTTGGCTTATGTGGAGTCAGATATCAGGTCCAGGATGCTTTGGTGACACTTGACCCAACCAGGTGTAGGGTCGGGGTTACAAAATCGGTATCAGACAAGTACCTTGCATACGTTCCATTCACACCATGTGTGTTTTGGGCGAAAGAGAGGAAGGATTTGGGCTATGTTGACAGCTTCCTATTCTGCATTAAACAAGAGCGTCGCGTTCCTTAAGGTGGGTGATTGTAACACCCATGAGAGTGTGGTTTAAGAGATTTGATAAACTAACTACATGTCAACAAGATGCATCTTCCTTTTCAAAGAAGTGTCATCTGTAAGAAATCTCTAACAGTTAAAGTGTGCTTAGTTGGAGTAGTCTTAGGATGGTGACTCATTGGAAGTGTCTCTCAAGGTTACACCATGGTGAGAACAAATGCGTCGAAAGGACATGTGTTTGACTTGTGGGGTCAAATTATGAAAGTCTAGGATGATCCTTGTAGTTAAAACACTTGGCTCCACCTAATTATGAGGTCGGTGTGTTACATTTCAATCCTATTGGTGGTGATTAAAAGAACAAAAATGACTTTAACATCTCAAGATATCTTATTTATCTAATTGGAGATGTTCTCGGCGATCTTTTTCTTACACCAAGCTAACAAACAGAAAAAGATACCTATAGGAGGGCTCAAATGTTCCCAATATAGTCTCGCCAAAACAATCGAGAAGTGGGCGTTAAGCTTTGATGAGGAGAAGTGACTGTCAGGTGTAGACCATTTAGTAGGTGTTGTCAACAAACAGTTCAGTTGATTTCAGTTCAGTTGATTCAAGTTTTTTTTTCCTTAGCTTGAATTGTTTCAGTTATAATTACGGGTTACAGTTTCAAACGCAAACACAGTTGATTTTGCCTTTCAATTCAGTTCGGTTCAGTGCAAGTTGATTTCGTTCAACCCATTAATGGGGTTCAGTCATCAGTTCATTATGTTATTATCAAATTTTCATTAAACAGTTTTTTTTTCGGTTGAATCAGTTGCATTCAGTTATGAATAATTATAGTTCAATAATATGAAAGGTGATGATCAAAGTTGAATAATTATATTCAATAAAGTTATATATTACACATACAAGATGATGCTGATCAACGTTAATACAAATCGTTATACGTATTGATCAAATTTGTAATTCGTATTTTGATCAAACTATTAATTACATAAAACCTATATTTCCGTTATAAAAGTATATATTAACGAGTAAATTCATATATTAAATAGATGCTAAAATTGAATAACAAAGTCCGGCATAATATAACTATTACAAGTGATATGATCAACCATCAGTACAAAATGGCCATTAGCTTAATCTTTAGACTAATGAAACTAAAAACATTGTCACGAACGATTCTAATCTATAAGAAACTAATAAGATTGATTATACGGAGTATATTGTATTTAATTGCAAACTCATATAGTTAAAAACAATATACATATGGAATTATGATATTTAATGAAATCGTCAGACATGGTTTATAGATATCTTTAAGACAAAGTTGCGAAAACAATAGCACTTATTGTATTGTACAATATTGTATAATTCTTAACCACTTCTCAAATCTAATCCTATAGGAAAGATCCACCATATCCAGGAACCCTTACCTTTGATTTCTATTTCATGACCCTATGCCTTTTATTTACTTCATTTGTGACTATTTTTTGTGTTTTCAAAACTCTCACTAAACATTTTAATCACAAATTAAGAATCCCACATCGACTAGAAGTAAAGGAAACAGGTCAGTACATTATAAACAACCCCCTTAACTTTGATTTTATTTCATGCCCTATGCTCCTTGCCATTTTACTTGTATTGGCTTGAATCATGGTTAGAGTTGGGGAAAAATCTCTTCTTTTAGAATACCAATAAGAAGAAGAGTAAAGTTCCCACATCGAAAAATGAAAAAAAACATTGATTACAAGGCTTATAAAAGGGATACAGTCTGTGGATTGGGTCATGACAATTTATTTGTGGTCAATTAGAGCTCATTTAATAGATACAGTGAGCAAAATAAGACTTTTTACCAGCTTGAGCTTAACAAAGTTTAATGAACTCTAGCTTGAGCTCTCTTAAATTTATAAGTTAATTTAGATAGTCATTTTAATTGAATATACTTGCAAATATTACGAAGTATATGAAATACGAAGTATATGTTAGGTTTTAATGACACAAATTAGTAATTACTTGCTAAAATTAAAGCAATCATTAAATTATCATAAGATTAGTATTAATTGTCCTCTTGTGAATTACAATTTATACATATTCAATATCAAATTTTCATTAGTATGAATTTATTAAGTTTAATCAAATTTTCATTTGCAGTTTAACAAAAGTTCAAGGTTTCTATTACAATGTTCAGTTCAGTTTAATCAGTAGTTTCTTGATTTTCAGTTAATTTTAATTCAGTTTGGTTTTTCTTAAGATCAGATTATTTAGTCAGTTTGGGTTTCGGTTCAGTTTCAGTTCAGTTTCAGTTCAGTTAACATGCAGTTTCACAGTTACTGAAGGACTGTATACCTCAGTTTAATTTTCATGGGTCATTTAGGTTCATCTCAGTTCAATTAGTTTCAATTCCAGATACATTAACCAGCAGTTTAGCAACCAACAGGTTTCACCCGCGTCTAGTTTTTAGCCTCCTTGTTTACCTTATCACATATATTGTATAATATTACATTAAAAGTATAATTACAAACACAGACATTTAGATTTAGAATTATTTCCTACAAAGTAAAATCTATCTTATCTCGGTGTGGCGTTCTTTATTCCTAAGAAAATCCAAATACTATTATCCTCTTTTTCGTCAATGAACTCTTCCCATTGGTGAACCACAAAATCGGACCTGAGACATAGTAAATAATTTCTTACCTTTGTGCCTTCGAAATAAAAATAATCTTACCTTTGTGCCTTGTAGAATCCAAATCTATTTACCGTCTTTTCGTCAATGAACTTCAGTATTTTCTTGCACGTTATGCGATGCTTGCCTGTACAAATGTCAAAAAATGATTGTGTCTAATTTCAAATTCAAAACAATGGATGTAATTATGTTTGAAAAAAATATCATTTGTATCAATTTATATTTATAATCACAAACTTTCCTCTTTTTACTATGTAGTACATTTTAACAGTGTAACTATATGTATGAAACTTTAAATATGTCATATACTGCAATGTTTTATTTTAAATGCAATTGATTATAAGGAAGTGTTAATGATGATAATATTTAAACTATCTAAGGATTTTGTATTTATAGGGGGACACCGGTTGCTCACCCCTGGCTTTATAATAGAGATAATTTCTTACCTATTGTGCTTACGAATAAAATAATATACACTTGGCAAACAAATATTATACGGTATAATGTTGATAATCACTATCCTAGCACTGACATATAGTAATTTATCAACAATCAATTTCCCATTCATAACTGGGTAAAACAAAGTATAAAAGGAAAAAAACGATTTTACAATTAATATAGAAAAACCATGCACATTAAGCAAAAAAAAATAAAACTGATCTTTTCTGTACTGTGCTAAGTGACTCATCATTACAGCAATAATAATGTCAATGCTGAGAAAGAAAATTAAAGTTACATTTTTCTTATGCTTTAACATTATTATGCTAAGTAAATTCCTAGTTCACACTTATATAGTGAAAAATTATGTAAATTTTTATGTGAAGTTACCACTTTTATGTATTGAAAGTGATCAGTAAAAGAAGTACTTAAGGCATTAAAACCATAACTTTATAATTCTAAATATATCAAAGACTCCGTTTTTACAATAAAATTATTGTAAGGGTGGCTTGCAACAGACCAAATAGTTATGCTGGTAAAACGTTCCCACAAATAAACACGAACAACTAAAGATGTCATTTTGTAGGCTAATATACATATCTAGTGTATGTATAATTTAGTTCTTTGGCTATTGTAAATTTTAGTGCCCTTAAGTTAATTTTCACTAGTGTGTGTATATATTCTAGATCATTGCATACTAATGAATGACCAAGGAAAATCAATTTCTTACGATGTATTAGAGGGCGGGTATCATAACTAATATTATAAGTATATATATATATATATATATAGATATATATATGATTATATATATATAAATAGATATAATATACAATAATTATATATAGTATAGATTGGTACCGGTTGACTAGCTAAGCTATCAATAATTGTAAACACAAAACCATCTGTAAGGCGTTCGCCCCGCCCTTAGGAGGGCGCGACCTCAGCTCCTCAGCTAGTCATGGCGTTAAGCACATGGATCCGCATGTGAATGCGTTGGGCAAAGTCGTGTTGTCGAACTCGACGGGGATCGCCACCTGACACGCGTATTATAGGTTCTAGCATATATAACACGACGCCCGAACACTTTACCAGGTTGGAAAGTTGTCCAACTATGCACTCTAATGGCACCACAACTAAGGTCTCCAGTAAGCACAAATGTGTGAGGTGGACAATTGGGTACGAAATCAGTATCTGTAACCCATATTCCGCCAGCAATGGTGTAGGTTGCACCTTCATACTCAGCTCATTGTAGTTCCCTAAAAATCAAATAAAAACAATCTGATCTCAAAGAAATTAGTGGAATTGACTTCGATAAGCAACACTACCATTACTAGGTGCGGTTGCAATATTAGTGTACAACATCCAACGAACTACTCTAATTGGACAAGAGGCCGGACTCAACTTTGAACTGCTTGAGGTTCAATGATTAATCGGAGGTTGCTTTAGAAAGACCCGGCTACGTACCGTAATTGATTAATCTGCCTTTAATGATGAGCAAGCGCATCTAAAATCCGTCTTGTTTAAACAATTTATACACAGTGTGATAGAAGATTAGGATATTCATATAGTACAAGACATGAAAATAAAGGTTAGATAAGCATGATAAATATGTATGTGCGGCCCTTTCTCACCTTATGTCGACTACGCATGCAATCATAATCAATTGTTTATGAAATCAACTACACTGCAAAGAGTCGCTCCATTTCGCATGAAATTGCATCACATTGAGACAAAACCAAAACGCGTTGTATTGACAATAGACAATATGTTATACATAAAGTGTTATAACGTCGAACACGAATGAAAACCAAAAACATCGAAACATTGAAACATAATTAAGAACATCTCTACATTAGTATAGTACACTAGAACGACTTAAAAAGTGAAGTTTCTCTACATCATTTTCTAATTGAATTAAAACTCATACAATGTTAATCAATCATATAAAAGGACATAAGGAATTAAAAAAGGAGCTGGAAAAGAGGTTTTGGTGAAGTAATGCTCAGATTTACACCGACTATTTCGCTTGGTTGATAAGACAGAGAAATCGATGCTTTGATTAGAAACGAACTGTGTTAAGATGTGTTTTAGAATGAGAGATGAGAGAGACGTGTCTCGCGGAAGTGTATGCGTGAAGTGTACGTAAGTACAGTGTAGAAGGCTGATGAGCAAGAACTTGGTTCAAGAGTATTTATAGGCACGAGGCCAAAAACGAGCAAGAAACCACTGCGTATTATACGCTACAGGGAGGAGCGTATATACCTGCTTTCCTGCGAGTGATACGCTCATAATTTGTACGGTTCATATCTACGCTGGCTCTCACTTTCCATAAAGGTTCTTGGAAGCATACTTCAGTATGGCTTGTTGAGCGTATATACGCCAGCAAATGGAGCGAATTAGCGCTCCTGATCAGCGTAATACGACTCCCACTTCTATCCGTATTACGCTCAACTATTTCGTAATATGATTTTTCAAAAACTCGAAATATTTATGATTTCTGCCGATTTATAATCGTGATTTCCCTTGATTCGACTTGCAGCCTAGACACCCTGCTTCGCAAGCAAGCAAGGAGTTTTAGAAATGTTCGTAGTGAAGGTTCATCGTATTTCACGGATATTTTCTAAATTATTTATTATATTTCTGCCGTTATATGCATGCGTATTTAAACATTGCAAAATTCATAGAAAATCATAGAGAAAAATTCAGAAGAAAATTAATTTAAAAATATTGGCGGATGTCAAGGAGAAAATGTGAACGGACTGATGAAAATCAAAAAAGCACTGAGAATCGCCCAGTGTAACTTGTTTGAACAACCTTTAGATTTGTCGAAGAAAAACCGAAAAGAAAATTGTTTGCCTTGCCATTTGACTCTTTGCTACAAATAGTTCCGAGTAACGACCTTACGTCTTTCCAACTTTTTTGAGTTCAAGCATTCTTTCTGAGTCGAAACAATGCGAGACGCGGTATGTGTCATCAGGATTACTCATTTGGGAGACACACTTTTCTAGGTGTCTACAGAAGCCCCGACTTGTTGACTGTATTCTGGAGAGATGATAGTCTCGTTAAGGACCGAAAGTCAAAGTATGCGAAATTCGTGGACGAGAGCACCAAGTACGTCTTTATCGACCCGAGTTATCTTTTTCGCCTTGGGACCTGCAAATACAAAGTTATTTTACTGTGCCGAGTTCCCATGCGGGCTTTGATGTGCTTGTATTGTGTCTGAGTCCTTGAGCGCACTATCTCCCGTGGGCTGACTGGAGGAGAAATGACTAGGCGTCGTTCCCATGTTTTCCGAAGAAATGACATATGACTTGAAATGATAGCCTAATGTCAGGATTAAGGACTACCTTGTAGATTGTGACGACATAGGTTGTTTTTATGTCTTAACGCGAAATGATGGCATGCAATTGTTGACTATCCTTGTAACTGTGACGCTTCATAGATTAGGAGAGTGGGCAGGTGGAGTTCATATGATTTTGAATAGAGTCTGTTGAATTGATGACCAGGGCCCTGTCTAGGTCTGTTCTTAGACATAGTCTTGAAAGACAGTCATTATGAGAATGTGAAAGGTCTCGTTCTTAGGTTCTGGTTTTAGACATGACTTGAGTGCAGCCATATGAAAGAGCCTTGTCTCAGTTTATATGATAGACATTCGATTTTATGAGTCTTTGGATTGATCAGTGTTCTTTTCTAGGTCTGGCTTCTAGACATGATCTGAGACAGTCTTTGAGAACTTGAAGGAGTACTTGTCATAGGTCTGGTTCAAGACATGTATTTGAGGAAGGTCTTGTCTAGGTCTGATTCTAACCTAGTGATTTTGTAAAGTGTATCTCATAATGTCTATTGTGTCTGGATTCGCTTTATTACGATGGATTTGAGAGTGAGTGTGGATTCTGGTCTAGTTTCTGATTCTTTAGACTATAGTTTTGATATTGACCTATTGATTGAAAGATGTTGCTAGTCTAGGTCTGGTTCGTTAGGATCTTATGAAATGGGACAGACGTGAGCTCATATGTAAGTCCTTATAGTTACCATGAGTGCCATGAGTCGCCATTGAAGAGTGACTAGAGAAAGGTGACATTTGGACCGAGGACTTGACTTAACATTGGCGGAGACAGGACTTATTGAAAGAACAGGTCCAAAAGTGATTTTCAGATTTCCTCTGGATAAGCAAAAGACTTTAGACAGTAATAGAGGCCTTAGAGACAAGAAGGTTCCTTCCTATGGAATATTAAGGAGCCATGATGACAACGAGCCCCCTTCATGCTGACTTATTGAGGATCGAAATCATGTGTGTTTACGTCTGTAGATCAACATAGGAAGGTGGTATGGATTGTTATGGATGATGGTTCCCTGACAAGTTTCTAACCCAGATTGTTTTATATTGTCATGAGGTGGCGTTTTTACATTCTTTGGGATTGAGTTCAATGAGCCTGAAGCGTGACCAAAAAGTTTGAGGTGTGACAATGTGTCGGAGAATAAGAAAGGGCTCAAATTTGTGGTAAGGGTCAATGATTGTGTCTAGGATGCTTGGGTCGGCTAATATGATGGTTGGTGCAAGACTATGAGTCCCTATGTTATCAGTTCTTGGTTTACTGGTGCAAAACCATTTATCCAATTATTTCATTTAGCAAGGTCAAATGGCACTCAAGATTGTCCCTCAACGAGTTTAATGTACATGCTGGGTCGATCTCTCGACAAAGAGGGCTTCCTACTGTATCCTACGGATATTCGACCACGTCATTTCAGTTCTGATTGATGAATTGAATCATATGCCTCGGTGAGGGGCTTGTTTGCGTTGTAGATGTGAGGCTGGTGGTTAAGAGGTGTTGAAAAAGTTTTGATGGTTCATGTTGAGCTCCACGGTGCAGGTGCCTTTTTAGACTTCTTTGCGTTTTTATTTGATCTAAGTGCTTTTGAGCTTTTAGTGTGCATTGGAGTTGATTTTGATTTGTGAAACTTTGGTTGATATTGAGACTTTATTTTTTCGGCTGTATTTCTTTTTGCGTCCGATGATATTCTTGCTTTTTTTTTTCTTCTTTTGCACTGTCTTTCGCTACGCACTGCGTGTTGGTCCTTCAGAGATGATCTTTAGGTTATATAAAGTATGTGCTGTGGATGAAAGAAAGTTGGCTAATTTAATGATAGGTTTGTGGCTCAATAGGTTGTGCAGATTTTTTGGATGTGACCATAATGGGTTATGGAGGGAAAGGTCGTCGATTTTGTGGAGCTAGTTGATAGAAGGCCTCTCTTGTGGCATTGTCGTTTCAACATATTAATTAATTTATTCAGTATTAGATTAAACCCAGATTGTGGCCATGAAGTTTGAAGACTTGCATAGAGATAGAAAATGAATATTGCCAGAAAGACAAAATGAATCATGTTTAGTGCTGAGTGAAAACGTGAAACATAACAGGCTTTTTTAAAAGACACATAGACTTAAGATAAGACAGTGTGAATTGTAAAAGATGTATATTAGGACGGGACGGTAGACTCTAGTTACTGTTATCTGGAAGAAGTACCTGAGACAGATTCATGACCCACGCTTTTGGTGGTGGTTGACTCGCACTGTTTTGCAATGGGTTGGTATTGTATGGATGATCTTTTACTCTTTTGCCGCTTGGCAGGAACTGGTGATGCGTGGACCTCGTTTCAGACCATGTGCTTTAATCCTGTGCTTTTCATGCGAATGCAAATCTCCAGATAGTTGACCGCTTCCTTGTGAACTTGCTATAAGCATATGGATCTCCTAATTTCCTAGATTTCTCTTATGTATTCTGAAGTTATTGCGGTCATGGTTTGTCGTTGTAGGGTGTTTCCAATGATGAAGCAAGTGCACCTTATTGACTAGTTCTTTATAATCTATCAATAGGACGGTTCTGTTCTCATAATGTTCGTTACCAATTGGAAAAGAAATGTCCTTGTGGTTTCCTCGAGGCCTGTTGTGTGTGTGTAGTAGCGGTTTTTATGTTTTATGTATGAGTTTGTCTATTGTGTTTAATGTGGCTTGAGCTTGTCAGTGTTGGAAAAGATATAGGACTCACCTTGTTTTTTGTTAAAACCTTATCTCGCACCGTTACCCTTTAGACTTCTGGGGCTTGTGAACAATTCGTCGTTCTTAGTATGCTTGTTATGTTTGCACGAGTGCTCGTAACTGTGTTAGAGTGCTTACCAGTAATGCATGCATATGGGTGTGAAACTTGAGTGCATGCTTCTTCGATCTGGCTGAAGTTCTTGAGTAACCGAGGAACAGGTGATTCCTTCCTGCATATTGTGCGGAGCTGTTTGTTCGAACTGGTCATTGTTGTGCGTTGCTGGTCTCCCATTTCGCACCTATGTAAGAGAAATAAGTAGTAGAAATTTTCGTCTCTCTGCGTTGGCCTTGTGCGCTCAGTTCACGGGGGATACAACAGGAAGCTGGGAATGGTGTATTCCTGTATCGGTTCTTTTTATGTAACTCTTGTGTTTGATTATATTTACCTATATCAAACGAGCTTTTGCTGAGTTTCTGGGGCTCTTTGAAACTCACCTGGATGGATTTTTTATGGTGTCCGATAAGTACATAGGGTGTAACACCTGATGTGAATAGCTCTTTAGCTCATTCTTTTATAAGTACCTATTTGAGATTTATTGAAGTGCGAGGTGTTGCTTATGTGGGTTCTAGGGGTCTTCAGTTCCTCGTGAACTTGTGTCTGCACTTATTGTTGTTTATTTTGTTTTAGTGTTGTGTTTTATTTG
The DNA here is from genome assembly GCA_008642245.1 of Bassia scoparia. Classification (NCBI taxonomy): domain Eukaryota; kingdom Viridiplantae; phylum Streptophyta; class Magnoliopsida; order Caryophyllales; family Amaranthaceae; genus Bassia; species Bassia scoparia. The sequence goes on along the minus strand of SNQN01011570.1, from coordinate 1,144 downwards.
GGTATGTGTATTACTAAGTACTTCTTAGGAAGTCTGCTCTCGTTAATTACTCATTTATTTCTAGCATACATCTTTGGTAGTGCGCCTTGAATACTGAGATTTTTTGTGACGCATTCTCTTGTAGTCCAACGTCTTCTTTAGATTTGCTTCCACCCTTTAGTTTTCCGTCTTCAGTCTTCAGGAGGAGTGGAGTGTGTTGTCTTCATAGGCATCGTCGTTTGGTTCTTCGCGTTCCCCGTCAGACATCTAGGTATGATTGTTCTTGGGGTTCGCTGTCTTTTTCAGCTCGTTTGCTCCAATGCTCTTTTTTCTTTGTGCATCAGAGGCGAGAATTCACAGACTTAAGCTGTTCTAGTGATTAGCTAAGGCTGTTTTTGTTACGATGCTTTGCCATGGGGATGCTGGTGTTCTTTGTATCAGTGACTGATATTGTTTGGATTGGCGCGTCCGGTTGTTTGTGCTTCTTTGTAGCTCTTCTAAAGCCCCAGAGACAAGTTCGTGGTCGTTTGCTATCTTGCTGAAATCTAGGTAGGAAATTACACTTTAGAACCCAGAGAACAAAATATTGGTCTACTTGAAAACTCTTAAGAACAAACTTAACTCAGTCTTGAAGGTTGCAGTTTGTGTGAGTTAGGAACTGAACGTTCGAAGGAAGTAGACTTGAAATGGGCGTAGAGCCTAATCTGGATTTAATTGGTGTAGTACTTCGCAGAGAAAGGTTCAAACCTAAGAGTGGGTACCTTATTTCAGAATTATAGGGACCTCTTTAGGGACCTTAGACGAGCCTACTTGTAAATGAATGGGTCCTAGCCTTGGAATTCTATAGTTCTGACGGGTTGAATGTCGTATGAGTCGTATAACCTACGTAGTTCTCAGTTTTAAGGTTCTTAAATTTGAAGTTTTATGCGGAATATATTCAGGGATTCAAGGCTCTTGGATAGCTGAAATTGGTAATTGAATATTGAATTGACCTATATTCGAGTTCAGGTTCTTGAATAAGATAATAGAATTGAATTAAAACCTAGATTCAATTTAACGGTTGTTGAATTGGAATAGATGAACCTGAATTAGGTTAAGATTCAAAAGGGTCGAATCGTAAGTCAGATTTAAGGACTCTTGGATTGGGATCGAACCTAGTCAGATT
>SNQN01011569.1:0-16059 GCA_008642245.1 Bassia scoparia | reverse complement strand
TTAATTAATCATCGCAAAATTAATTAAATTGCTGAAAATTCCGAAAATTGCCAAAAATGCTTAGAAAACTTTAGAAAAATTCCAAACAATTCTAGAAAAATGTTTAAAAATAAGTTAAAATTATTTGAAAATTAAAATTTATTTTTTGAGGTGRTAAATACCTGGAAGAGGTGTCCGGTGCAAGGGAATCTGCCTTTTTTAGGGCCTGTCAAGGTCCTAGCTATCTCGATTTGACTTGTGTGTTGCGAGGGGTGTCTTATCATTGGCCGTTTTTGGGCTAGGGACAAATGTATGTATCTACAGGTAATATAAATGGTATATCCGTATAGGCGTATATGGTCGACTTTCAATAAAGGGAGTGAGTGTATATGGTCGATTTTCATTTTTTTTTTAAAATATGAATTTACTGACCATCGACGGTCGGTAATATATCTTAGGAGGTCGGTAAATTTATTAATTTTTTTAAAAATAAAAAATTTTACATGTTTATCGACCATTTAACGGTTGGTATATCAATAAAAACGGTTGGTAAATAACGTCTACCCTATAAACGGTTGGTAAATTTCATTAGCCACTAGTAGAAAAAAGCTCAAAAGCTGCAGCTCAAAAGCTGCAGCTCAAAAGCTGGGGTTTTGAAAAAACCCCACCTTTTGAGTGTCAAAAGCTGGGGTTTTGTAAAAAAAAAAACCCCAATTTTAACCTATTTAGAACTCAAAAAAATGGAAGAAACACAAAAGCTGGAGTTTTTTAAGAAAACCCCAGCTTTTAAGTATACTTAAAAGCTGGGGTTTTTTGATATAACCCCAGCTTTTGTGTTTGTCAAAGCCCAAGATCAAAATAAACAAAGCCTAACTGGCCCTTTTAATTACAAAACCCTAACGCCTTCCCTTCTCCTCTTTGCCTTCTCTTCTTTCACGTCTTTAACCTCTCTCTCCTCTTTCCTTCTCTCTCCTCTGTAACGCCGGTGTCACACCCTGTCCCATCCCAATATACAGTCAATGTCATTAGCAACGGAAACCTTTGCTTTGGATTGATCAAAATGTCCAGAGAGGCGTACAGAGCACTATCGGGGGCAGAACCTTGGATGTAGTTCGCTTAGTAATTCAGCAAATTCAATTGGAGTTGCATTGCCAAGAAATACTTCATCCCATGTCCTGCAAAGCTCTGCAGAAGGTATCAAATTAGTCTAACTTTCATTGACGGCAACCCAGATTTTCTATACTGTAATKTGCACACATAATAACTAACGTATCAATTATCTAGTTCAAATCGAGTTAAAAATAGAGCATTGACCCTAAATTGTTAAATCATGGAGAGAAAACTATGTCACTACTTTTATATCACTTTTTCTGATGGTAACCCATATAGCCTCTAATCTCCATTTTTTTCCGATTTTCAAATTTGTTTTTTATTCTGCTAGTTTTTTTGGGGTTTTCGAACTGATTTTTTTGGTTTTTTGGTGGGTTCTGGAATTTTCGAATTGATTTTTTTTAATTTTTCTTTGGATTTCTAAAAACGATTTGTTGGTTTGTTCATGATTATTGTTCAAATTTCCTCTTTTATCATACCATTTGATTTTAGTTAGCTTTTATCTTATCAATATCAATTGCTGATTGAGTGACTGAATTAAATTGAAAGAAAGTTGTTTTGCTTTGCTTTGGCAGAATCTATCTTTGGAAGTAATACTCGACGAGACTGCATTTGATAATGAGATTGTTCCATCTTCGCTGTGTAATTGGTTTTACTTGAATAATCTATTACTATTAATCTTGAATGTGTCATTGTGTGTACTACTACTAGCTATGTAATTGGTTTTACTTAAATAATCTATTACTATTAATCTTGAATGTGTAATTGATTTCGAGTACAGATATGTTGTGTTTGGTTTTGTTTAACTTGTTTTTCTTTTTGTTGTTTTGGCAGTCATTCCATTACTGCAAGTATAGACGGGATGAAAACCAGCTTACATATTTGCTGATGATATTATCCTAGATGGCTTACTGCATCGGTGCTAGTAGATTTTGACACAATGGCAAGTGCAGATAAGTTTGGCAATGTGTTTTTTGTTCAGTTGCCACAGGATGTCTCTGATGAGATCGAAGAAGATCCAATGGGTGGGAAAATAAGATGGGAGCAGGGTAAGCTAAATGGAGCAGCGAACAAAGTGGAGAGATTGTTCAGTTCATGTGGGTGATGTAGTAACAAGTATGCCGAAAGCATCTCTCACCCCTGGTGGGCAGAATGCATTATTTATGTGGACTATGATGGGGAGCCTCGGAGCTTTTCTTCCTTTCAGCTGTCGCGAGATGTCGACTTCTTTTCTCACTTGGAAATACATATGAGGCAGAGCACCACTTTGTGTGGTAGAGATCATATGGCCTATAGATCTGCATATATTCCGGTCAAGGTTAGTTGAGTTTCTTTTATAATCTTTGGCACTAACTAATCTTACTGACACACTCTAGGATAGTTATCATATGTTAAATTGCTTAACTGGCATTAGTGCGTGCCTGTTATATCAATTATTCAAAGTGATCTTTCAATTCTCTTGAATATGAAAGCATCCTAAAAATATATGGTGTGAATCCTTGCATACAATACACCCACAAAATGAGACCAGTCTAGACTTCTAGAGTTCCCAAATTATATGTGGAAATCATCCATTTTGCGACCAGTCTAGACTTCTAGAGTTTATCCTTTTTGCCAATTATCCTCTCATTTTTATTAAATTTTTTTGCTGTAATTTGACATTGTTTCTAATCTTAGCTTTTTACTGTAATTTTTTCTCAAGGATGGCAGATGAAGAATGATTTGAAGATGAGAAGATCTATGTATCTCCAAGATTTATTTTGGAGTTTAATTATAAATCTTATGCTTAATTTTAATGTACTCTTAATCGATTATTTAACCTCATCAAATATATATACAAGTTTTTTATAAGGTAACCTTACTTCTATAGGAAGGTCTATTAATTAGCCTCCATTCCTTACAGATGGCATCCCAGGTTTATCCCTCCAAAATGACAATTCAAAACACACCACTCATCATCAACCACTTTCTACTAAATAGAATACATAACCACCTAAAAAATAGTAAGCATAAATTTAAAAAAAAAAAAATGTACACATAACTGCCACATAATCACTTCACGATTACTCTAATTCCACAATTGCACCCCACCCATGAACCTTTAAACCAGTTACGCTTCCGCAACTACAGACAACAATCCAGGCGGAATCTCAGGTATTGACGCCACAAATCTAGGATTATGATATTGAACAATCCTACATTCTGTGAATTCTAACTTCGACGCCGAACTTCGGACTCATTTTCATCGTTCTCCTGCCAGGTAGGAATACTTATGTATTCGTTCATTGTTTTTGGCTATACTGAAATTCCCGCGATTTCCTTATGCTTGTTGTATGTGGCCATTATGTAGTATGAGTTGTACAATCAGTGTCTCCTGCGTTAAATAATTGCTTCTTCCATAGTCCATACAACATACCAAACGGACTTAAGTGAAACATAAGATAATCTATATTAAAAGTGATTATATTAAAAGTGAATAATTGCTTCACGTCGATTCCTCTGTACAGCATATTGCACATATGCTTATTAGTGAAACTTGACATTAAAAGTTTATCTTAAACATGTCATACATTTATGAGTATAATATTATTAGCATGGGACCATATAATACCGAAGCCACACTTTGTGAGTTAAACGCAAGTCAGCATGGTGGCTCTCTTTGTGATAGATATGACGTTTACGCTTAATGCTTATTACTAATTACTACCATTGTTGTGATTTTTTGTTGTTGATGGCTGCCCATCGTAGGATTCTTCTCATAATTACACTTCAACAAATCTCGAGTCTGCCCTCACACTCCATTGACGTGCGTCAATTCAGTTAGTAAAATCTGCTCCATTAATTAATGTCACAATTAACCTTCCTAATTCGTATTTACTAATAGAATTATGTCACTTAACACTTCGCCGTATCGAAATAGGTTAAACTTGTTTGTTTGATGAGTTTCAGTTGTAAATATTTTAATACTAAAGTAAACAAAATGGTTTAAATAAAAAACAAGAAATAAGCATTTATTTGTATGCTCACTTAAACAAAATGGTTAGATAAATTCGGCTTTATAGCTGATATTATATACATGTAGAATTGTGTCACTTAATTAATGAATTTTCCTTCCTTTATAATTCATCTGTCTAAATTTCAGGAAGTAAATTTGAGAATTCATCCAATTTGATGTAATCTGTGGCCAACAACTTAATTAATTTAAAATCAAATTTTAATGGTTATATAGACTATAAAAAAAGTTATATATACAGAGTATAAATCTGTTCAAAACATTACCCAAAGAAACATTGTTCAAAACATTATTTTAACCCCAGCTTTTTTCAAAAGCTGCAAGCTCAAAAGCTGGGGTTAAAAACCCCAGCTTTTGACCCCTAAATAACCCCAGCTTTTGATGATTTTTCTACTAGTGAGCGGTCGTTAATTAACATCAATAAAAAAAAACGGTCGGTAATTTTAGTTTTACTGACCGTTTCAAAGGCGGTTGGTAAAATCCGTCGTTAATAACACGAATTCTTGTTGTGTAGGATTGAATATTTCTCTTCCAAAAGAAATACACATGGGACTTGCTGGCAGAGCACAATATGCATCAAGTGAAACCCTTGAACCTGCCTTTTGACTCTCATTGCAAACTGACACATGATCAAGGTCAAATTCTATCTGATCCTGCAGTATATCAACATTTAATTGGGAAACTAATCTATTTGACCATCACAAGGCCTGATATCTCCTTCTCTATTCACACACTCATCCAATTTATGCAAAATCCCACCAATATTCACGTGCAAGTCGCAAAAAGAGTGTCAAGGTACCTAGCTGGCATTCCTAGTCAAGGCATGCTTTTAGCCTCAAAAGGCTCAGCTCAACTCACTGCATACTCTGATAGTGTTTGGTAATCTGTCCTATTTCCAAGAAATCTACCGCTGGATTTTGTGTTTTGCTAGGGGACTCACCGATTTCCTGAAAAACCATGAAGCAACTAGTTATGGTCAGGTCCACTGCAGAAGTAGAGTACAAGGCAATGGCCTTGGTTACTTGTGAATTCACATGGCTCACACAACTCCTCAAAGATTTGGGATTGAATTCTCTTCAAAATGTCACCCTCAAAGGTGATAACCAAGCAGCCTTATCTATTACCATTAACCCTGTCCACCATGAGCGGACAAAACATGTTGAAGTAGATTACCACTTTGTTAGAGACAAGGTGAATAATGGTATGATCAAACCAGTCTACACTCCTACCAAGCTGCAATTGGAAGATATCATAAACAAAGGCTTAAGCATTGCTCAACATCAATTTTTACTCACCAAACTTGGAGTAACCTCACCCAACTTCTAGCTTGAGGGGGAGTGTCCCAAGAAGCCAGCATAAGGATGTTGCTCTTTACTTGTTTTAATCACTTATGTATCAATATATTATGTATTATGTATTTGGTTGGGCTTTTATATATCCCCTGCAATGGATCGAGATGGGTCTGATGGACCTCAATCGCTCCTCCATTCCATTAGCAACTCCACCCCATCATCCGACCCAAATCCGTCACCCGCCAATCCATCATCCAGATTCCGGATCCCATCCGTTCAATCCGTGGTGGAAACGGATGGATCGATTTTTTAGCGGGTTGGATCCATCAATTTCATCATTTGTATATATTTCAATCAAAAGGCAGTTTAATAAAACGATATTGTTTCGACTATTAGAAGCCGTTCAATACTAGACAAGCAAAGCCCGGTTCAGTTTAAACGAAATACATAATAATCTGAGCAAGTTTCAAATTAAGGCTCTAACACAAAGTTCAAACATAACTCATAAACATCCATAGTCAATTCCAAAACAAAGTACAATATGAATTACAGAGTATGGCAACATAACCTTAATTTATACATGTATTATTAGATGGATGGATGGTGGGTCGGGGTGGATCGATGAATGGATTCGGATTGAACCTCAACCCACATGCGAACCCGAATCCATCACCCGACGTCCACCCGCGGACCCGGTTTTACCCAATTCCACTTTTCTTCGGATTTCATCCCCATTTAATTCGGTCGGTGGATCAGATGTCCACTGGGTTGGTGAAATGCCAGGTCTAGCTGGTAGTTGTATAGTTTTCTCTGCATAGATGTGTTTTCTCCTACTATTTTGAACCTTAGAGTGTCTCAGGTTAGGGTATGTAGGTAAGTTTTAGTCCCTTGTACTGTATGTAGTTATTATATATATACATAATATACATAACATACTTTATTTCTTACTGCTTTGCACAATATAAATATACATATTATCATTTCTTCCCAATGTGCAATCTTTCCATTTTATTCTCTAAACTATCCTACACAACATAAAAAACTTTAGGACTAAATTTCATTAGCTTTAATTTATGTGGTTGCATATCGTTTCATTGGGGTTCCTAAATGGATAGGAAATTTTGTCATTACTCGTATTAATATTCGTATACATTACAAAAATTTATAAATGCCCTAAAAAATTAGTTTATATATTCTATTAAATTATTCATTTTGCAAAAAATTATACTTTGAGTAGATGATATCTAGCATAAGCATCCTAGAAAAAGAACAATACAATATTTTATTAAATTTTGTCAATAACAAAAAAAAAAAATAAGTCAACGAAACAAAAGGTAGAACTATGTTTGAAATTGATGATTGCTTTAATATTGGTGGATATAAATAAATACGGAATAAAAATAAATTATAAATTTAACTAAAAACTTATGGCTTCAATTATATTATGTGGTGTAATAACTTTTGCATTGGAGGTATTAGATGTGTAAACCCATATAAAATATTCGTAGAATACCGTAAAAGTATATACAAAATAATGTGAAGAAGCACAAGAGTATGTTAATATGCAACGATCGTAAAGCAGTTAGAAAGATAAATTTTCAAAAATCACCGTATAAAAATTAATTAATTAATTAATATATTTATTATTTAAGTAAAATAACTACAGCTATATATGTAACAACAAATCTTCAGTGAAAACTAAAAAACTTTGTAATCTGACCGTTACCACTACAAGATTTCGTGTAAAGGCCGACCGGAAATTTAATCGAACCGAAAAAAATCGTCCGGTATTTACCGACGACCAACCGACCGCAAATTGCGTGTATTAATTTACGGACGTTATTCGGTCCGTATTACCGACCGAAGTTACCAAAATCGTCGGTTTGATTTGTACCGACCCGGAATAATCGATCGGTAAATTCCTTTTGAATTATAACCCCGATCGGATTTTTTAATTTAAAAAAAAAAAACCCACATTCCCAAAAAATCAACCGACCGATTTAGAAATCCGGTCCCGGTTTGGATATTTTTTTGTGGATATACTCCTCCTTTGTTTTAAAATTTGACTGGCAGATGGAAAATCCACCCATAACACGCAGAGATGCGATATGTCGGTTTAACGACCCGTAATTTTATAAGTAATCCCGATCCCACAGGAAGTTTCGGTTTACTTTGGTATGTACCAAATCCGAGAAATTGTATATCATTCTGAGTTTCAATCTTTCATAGAGTGCTTCTGAAGAGCTCGATATATTCTATTTCAAAGAGAATATATATTCACCTTACAAAAATCGAAATTTCCTTATTCTGTGGCAACCCTTCTCCTTCTGTGAGAATACCTCTGTCCTCACCCTGCAGACCTGTATACCCTTAACATCTCGTGCTCCTTGATGTATCACGCAACCCCGTTTGCTATATTCTCTTACTCCCGATACTTCCTCTCGATTCATCTCCTCTTTATCTTTCCTCCCTAGTGCCTACCCACCTCCGCCGCCCATTCCGCCCCCTATGGGATTCCTATCCTGCCCGTGTCACCGATCTCCTTCTGCATTTCGTTAAGCCTTGTCCAATATGAAGATCTGTAAGATCCACCTAACCTAATTTTAGAGCAATTCCCTTATATTCGTTTCCGAAGTCCGGTAAAATATAAGATGGGTGATCATAGTTCATCTTTTTTCCGAACCCTTAATTCCAACCCGTCACCTTCCGATTTCGATTTCTACATTCCACCCAACAATACGAACAAACCCATACTTTCAATATATTTGTGCTGTTCCTCCTAATTATGAAGTCTACTCTTCATATGAATTCTACTTTTTGAATTTTTCCGCATCAATGGTCGGTGCGATATATAACGATTGTTTCCCGAATTTTTCCGTCCCATCAAGGTATCATGTTTTATTTTTATCTTGTGGATATGGTGTATCAAAATGTTTGTATATGTGATGTTGTTTGAAATTTGGATGTGAGCAACTCATCATGATTTTTTGAATTCATCCTCCGTTTAATAGAATTGATTTGGTATGGGAGGAATGCACGTTACAGTACGTGTATGGTGATTTCGTAAACTCATCGCAATTGCGAGGTTTCCAAATATTCTTTTCATTATTTCTCATAAATATATATTTTTCTTTTCGTTTTCCTTTATGATAATTTAGGTATACTAAATTTAAATATTTCGTTATGATTCGGATTTTCGTTTTTCGTTCTTTCAAAACATTTAACACAATATGTCGTAGTTACTTCTGATTTCTAGTCTGGTTGTTTCTCCGTATGTCCATTTTACCATATTATTTTCCATTTTTTTACTTTGTGTTTTTTTATCCAGTAACTGTATTTCTAATTGATTGCCGATTACTGTGGAAGGAAATTATTTTAGCACTTTTTATGTGGCTTGTTTAGCAGTAGTTTGTGTCGTAAGTGTAACGAGAATATCTATCATCCCTCTGGGATCTTTACCTTCATTGTTTGATTATATCGAAAACCTTTATATGATGAAAATGCTGAATTAAACAAAATGTGTCGAGTATCTTTTAGTTCCTTTTGTAAACTCTTAGTCTATGCTTTAAAGTGCACAGATCTATAAATCGTGTATGGAAAAGAAATATAATTCTTGTCTATGGTCTTTTGGCAAATCTTTTGATGCTCAAATAAGCCCAATTACATTATGTTTCCCTCGTAGGAAAGTTGGAATAACCATAATATGTGAAGATTTAGTTCTTTTCAGTGCGTGTTTTAAATAAGAAACTTAGTTCTTTCCACCATTTCCAAATTGCATAGAACTTGATAAAACACTTGTCATCTGAAGTGTGGACAACAATCTACGTTTGATGCTGTTGACAGGAAGGGCGTTGTTCACATGAGACGTCGTGTAGAATTGGAAACGAGAAGTCTGAGTGTAATATTAGAATTTCTATAGCTTTAGGCGTTCCCTGTTTTCCCAATAACCCTTTTAAGGCTTGGATCAGATGTTGTATAGGAACCATTACAAGGCGATATAATTGCACTTTATTTTCCAGAACACGATATAATAGAGATCACGGCTTTGCATCACTCTACGTATATCGCGCTAAATATTCACGAGCTTGTGGCAAATAGCAGTCATACTGCAGAGTGAATTCTTAGCTGAAATCGTTCCTCATTCGTTTAGATATTGCATAACCCTATTGTTTCCAAGCTACTATTATAACATTCGCAGTGAAGCGAGCTAAGCCTACCGCTGTCAAAATAATAATGCAAACTGATCACCAATCCAGTTGGCTAAATTCTCCCGATTGCCTGATGTACCCTTCGGGAGTATCTCCTGTGTTGGTCTCCCTTGTGTTTGATCTAGCCTGTCCTTACTTAATTGAATAATAATTTACCACAAATCTCTCTAAAGATTAAGTAAGTGCGGCCCAGTTTCAATTCCTTTTTTGAAGTAGCTTTTTCTGCAATGTCCGAAGCTTTAATTAGGATATAACAAAGTTTTATTGTGAACCATTCTCAGTTCAAATTATTTTGTGGAATTTTTTGTGTCCCCATATCTGGTAATTGCACAGTAGTGAGCACCATTTTTAATTGAAGAGTTTAATCATCAGTGTCTGATATTAGCGATTGGTAACCTTGCAGGAATGAAGATCCACATGATGCTAGTACAGTAATGTTATTACATACTATATGTTGATCCAACCCATGCTGCATTGTTTACATCCCCATAAATAATTCTATTTTCTCTTAGCTACATTCATTATTGTGTTTTGCTATAATTACAGAATCTAGGTTTTATCAAAGAAGTCAACCTGTGCCTGTCACTTTTGTGCGCACCACAAATTAACGAATGAGCCCTCTTCTAAATGAGTTATAAATGTTAGGTTTGCTGCTATGGCTAGTGCAATGATTAATTGAACAACTTTCAATAGTAGGAACTGAAAGACATTGTTCTTTTTCCCATAAAGTAGAGCCGAAAGGAAGACGGTATGTTTGAACCCGTTTTAAATATAAAGAGCCAACAAACTGAATCTAGTGAATGTTTTCCTTGTTGAGTGTATCAGTTTATTGTACTTTGGTTGTCTTCGACCTCTATTTTTCTAGTTGTTTATTTCAGTCCGTGTTCGACGTAGTTTAACCTATGCAATGTTTGTGGGTTTTGTGTATCACTAAAAGCGAAGTATTCTGATTGTGTAAAGTTCCTTATGCATGATGAACATCAAGCTACTGCAGTTGATATGTGCAATAATTAAAGCACAAAAAAAACCATTTTATGTCATGATAAGTAAAAGAACAATACGTTTGCGATCGTGCTATAATTTAATATATCTTAGGGACGCTAAAAACAACAGAAAGGGGACAAGGAACTATCGCTGGGTTAACCAAAACATTTAAATTTTCGATTGTTCCCTATACTCCTACAAATGTTTGATTTTGTCTGGCCTAAAGATGATTGAATTATGTATTTTTAGGCTTCCACCTTGAATCAGTAATTCTTCTGTACTACATATTTGTGTCTGAAAGATCTCATAATCTATCTTTCTTGTTCTTCCTCGACAACAGTGCCAACTGAGGAGACAAAGAGTCAGGAGATACAAAGGTTTCTCTAAATGAGGCGGAGTAACAATGCATCTTCATGAAACTCAGTTATACTTCCGTGGTACCATGTCCATACTGATCAGTATGCATTTCATGTATTCTATTAGGACTTGCTTGTACACCTGAAACATCACAGAATATCGTTCAGAGGGAGATCCCGTAACAAATTCGAAAGAGAAACTCCAATCTCTTTAGGATAATCTTTGAGGGAGACCTATGGCTAATCAATTGCCAGAAACAAGAAGCACCTTTCTACTGTAAAGAGATTATGGTATATTAGGAGATTGATTGCGCGAGGAATGATGCAACCAGAAATATTATTGACAGATAGTAACTCGGCAATAGTAACCTATCACTGGGCCGAAGCTATATTTCGATTCGCTCTGCTTTTCTTCGTATTGCGTAAGAACACGTTGCATGCTACTGTAAGAATTTATCCCGTTCTTCCTTCAATTTGTTCTCAGGAAATATGATTTGCTTGAGTTGACAAGTTGCGCGTTCTGATAACTCGTCTTGTAGTTCTGGGAGGGACAGTGGAGATATCGATACCAATATCGATTCTTCAGTGTATCCAAGAGCACTATTGTATATAACGCTTGAGAGAGCGCAATTACCAGCATGATCGTGCGAAAATTCTGTCACCACAGAAGAATTGGTTACAATATTTACAAAATTACAAGCTATGCACAATCTATTGTTGCATTAATATCTGAACATATGTGACCATTAACACAATTGCCGAAAATTATAATATTAAGTTATAAAATATATTTAAAATTAACTGCGGCAGTTGCGAATCTTATAGCCATCCTAATAATGATAGCTTCATATTCTGAATATTATTAAAGCCTATAACTAGATCAACTAGAGCTTATTGCTCACATTTGACAGTGGTTGTCTGGTGTAATTTTATAGCATGACGTAATAGTGGGTGCCAATTCATCGAAGCCGCCTGGGACGATCTGACCATACACGTGAATATTAAGTTGATTACTCTTGTGGACCGTTATATATAAGCGCTAGCAGTTTTCCAAGATTTTCTCTGCGACTTATATTGAGAGCCGTGAGAGTGGAATAAGAATCTAAGCAATTGTTCGAAACAAATCTTGCCCTTTGCTCCAGGAACTTCTAATCAATTAATACAATAGCTCAATAGTAAGGAATTCCGAGACTGTCGATAAGGTATTACTGTTTTGTAGTTTAAACTCATATGGAATGGAAATTAATTTGTTCATTTGATAAAGGATCCTTCAAAAATTCTATGAGCCGTAAAAGAATTTTTGGCTTATCCAAAGTGTTATTAGAATGTTTATACAATTACTCGTTTGCTTTTTTCCTATATAAATTGCGTTGTATCTAGCCAATGTATCAAATAAAAGACTTTGGTCGGGTTGTAACATCCCGTAACAAAAGTGTGGAGAAAGAAGTATCAATCCAACAGAAATGAACCCTCTACTGAAATCTTAACATAACTAGCTCCTGGTAATCAATCTTGAAGAACAACATTTTTAGGTGAAGTCCAGGTTTACAATTAATGTACCATCCTTGACTTAAGCTGAAATCTGGATTTATGTCTTCTTAATATTTTTGTCAAGAGTTATATGCGCATATTGATAACAGCATTTAATGAGATTTAAGATATTGCTCTATAGTTCTGTGTCAAGAGAACTGGTGATCCATCACAGACAAGCGATGTACCGTTGCCCACACGTATTATTGTTCCTATTACATCTCTTTGAAAAACAACCTACCTACCTAACCTATTTACTCTCTCTAGTGCTTATATTAAAGAATTAGAAAGCGTCCAAACGTATAATCCTCTCTAATAGGTTCTATTATCATCTCCCCATAAATCTTGAGTGTGGAGCGTTAATTACTCTTCACAATCACCTCAGTACAATCCTGTACCAGAGTGTGGATTATATGTCGAGAACACAACACAAAGAATCTTAAACAACATAACACAATATTATTTTTCAAGGCAAGTCCTATTTTGCCATACATCCAAACAGTTTTAAGCCTCCATTTTTGCTAATATTTAATTTCCTGCTTAGGATGTATTGTCGTTCTTCACGGAAATTCTCCCAATTGAGTTAACCTTCTCACTGCACCAAATCGATTGACTCCTATATTAAATTGGAGAATTTAGTATGTTGCATTGTTCCCGCCCTGCACCTGCATGTTTGAATTTAAAGAGTCGTTACCTAATTCTCCATCGCCTGATTCCCATACTCCAATGAACAAGAGTTGATATCCATGTTAACAATAACCCACTTTCTCAGAGCCCTTATGTTTACTCTATACTCCTTGCTATCTCTATGTTATAGGCATTTCACTATTCTAGTCTCTTAAAGAATCTTCTCTTAAATTCATTCATCTTCTTTCTTGCTAGTCATCTCCCAGCTTTTCAGACATTCCGTCTGCGTGCGGCATCTATAACCTGTCTCTTTATCATGCTCCGTTCACTATCTTGCCGTAAAATCCCTGCAGCTTATTGATCACCGAACTTATATCCAATGGGACCCACCTGGTCTTGCGTCGTGCTGCGATTCTTTGTAACAACTTCCGTCAGGTGTTGTTAATTTCTGGCGTCGAGTTGGAAATGAAAAAAAATACACTCACCCAAATCAATCTACCTATCTTTGTTGATATTTAGCATAAAGAATGGAGGTATATGTTAGGTTAGAGAGATATTGCTAATGACAAGGGGAATACACAAACCTCTATTGATTAGATAAAAAATTGGAAAGAAGAAAAATATTTGAAGAAAAGGAGAACAACAAAGGAAATAAATACAATTTAATCGCTCTCACTCTTTAAGTTAAGCGTAATCCCTTCAAATGGGAAAGGAGTGAGGTGTTTAGGAGTGTAAAAAAGGAATTCATCTTTCCCCTCCGCCTTCTCTCCTGGCCCCCTCCTCCATTCCTCTTTCAAAGACCGGCGCTTTCGGCGTCCCCTCTTGGTGTTGGCTGTGAGTGTGCGCAATAAAAAAGTCATTATGTATCTGCCCACTGCATATGCTTGTTGGGCTGGCCATTATGCCAAAGCTGCCAAGGAAGAATATAATTCCAAATAGTTGAGTTTTTTTCGGAAAATTTACAGAGTCAACTTTGAACTTAGGAATTCACTGTTTTGTTTTTAATGAAATTATCGCTGTTAGAAGAAGTGAATATCAACAGACTAACTCGCGAGAATGGTCGTATTTTCTAAAGAGTAGTAGGGTAGCTTTTTTGTGTGCAAATGTTGTGTGGTAGTACCCGAAAGGAACCTCGCCTGGGTGGCAAACCGTTCATTTGCACTGGTGTAAGGTCATCTATTTTGCTTGCGAGCGTCCTGTGTGTGGTGATTACGTCTGTGTGTCAGGAGGGTAAGGCTATTATTATGCTTGTGAGAGATGCATAGTGACGTCTGCTGGAAAGACAGGAGACTTGAACCCATTTTCAAAATCATGCTGGACCAGAGAGAAGCAACAAGACTGTCCAGGTAGAAAGTAAACGCTCTATTTTTGTTCGTGCTACTTGTCTGAGTAAGTTTTTACCGCGTTAGTGTTTGAAGAGTCCGCTGTCAAAACAGGAGTATCCGCTGGCTGAACGCTATCGTTCTTTGATGTATTGATTTAATGACGGTGTAGAATGTAGTTGAGCGTTTTTAGCAGTTGCACTAGAATCAAATCTCATAATGTAAGCCATAATTAACGCTAACTTGAACTAAGAGAAAATGAG
This sequence comes from Bassia scoparia, assembly GCA_008642245.1. Lineage (NCBI taxonomy): Eukaryota > Viridiplantae > Streptophyta > Magnoliopsida > Caryophyllales > Amaranthaceae > Bassia > Bassia scoparia. Next base: position 1,375 of record SNQN01011569.1, on the reverse strand, counting down.
AATAAATATCACAATGCGTATATGGAATTAGTTATTGAAAAAGAACTTTGTTTGTCAGAATCTAAAAACCTTGAAGAGGTAAAGCATAAGGAAGCCCGTGTCACTAAACGATTGAGTGATGTGAATCTGCGTATAATTGAAAGGCGAATGACAAACAACAAGTATAAGTGAGTATGGACAACTAAAGACAGTATTGAAAGTGGAGAATAATAAAATTTATAGAAGTATAATGAGAGAACTTTGTTATACACAGTAAGTACGAGCGTAAACAATAGTAATGCAAGATAGGACTTAATAAAAAATAAATAACAATATAATTAACACACTAGAACATATTATAAAGATAATCAACACATAAGTTAGCCAATTCTCGAAAAGCGAGATCTGAAAAAAGTTCTCGAATATCATACGTAATCAACCATTTAAGTTCTCGGATGATGGACTAGCTAAGCGCTTTATGAGAGAGAATATTTGTTAGACTTATATTAGAATCAACCATTACCAATAATACTTTGTAGTGCATCTGAACAACTGAAGGAAAGGTTTAGTGTATCAAGTAGCCAGAATCTTTTTAGTCAAGGGGATATATGGCTTGTTGGGCCTATTAGGGTGGTTGCTTTGTTGTGTTCACAATATAAACAATTGATTATTTATATTAAATTCAATATAATTATTATAAATAATAAAAATATCTATTATTGTGAGTTATTTTAGTTGTTATTTATAAAATTAAATATTATAATCATTTAAAAATAATAATAATTATTTTATTTTATTATGTTATTTTAGGTCTATATATGTTTGAGGAGTGGGAGGTATGGACTTCGATTTGGTAGGAAACGAGAATAAAATGGTGTGTTCAAAAATTAGAATGAAAATTTTTACTCCTAAATTTAAATCATAGATAGAAGATTAAAGAAGTTTTTAATTTGCTTTTGTCTGCAAACTGAGAGTGATAAAAAAATTTGAAACTTGATCATGAATATTGTGTTATATTGTTGGCACATAATGGAAATTTAAACTATCAATGAGAATGTAATAATTTAGTATCCATGCTACTTTATCCGACCTTCCAACAACCTGGCACACCAAGAGCCATTGCCTATTCCACCAACACCACCCTCTTCTCCATCTTTAACACCAGCTCCTTTTTTTCCTTAACTAATTAACATCACATTAGCCCCACCCCACTTCCCCATTTGTATCTGTTTAAGTTTGTTTAGGTTTTGTTTCTGCAAAATGAAATGAAATAGAATTTCAAATTTGAAAACGGATAACATGTCTAATTATGGAGTCAAATGAATGCCATAAACTATGAGTAAAGTTTTTTGGTTGATTTTCTCTTTATTTGTGGTCTTTCATGGTTATTTTTTTC
>SNQN01011568.1:0-10143 GCA_008642245.1 Bassia scoparia | reverse complement strand
GGGCTTGAGTGTAGTCGCGAGGAGGGAGAAGGAGTGAGGGTTTGATAAGGAGAAAGTGTAGTCGTGAAGGAGAAAGTGTAAAAAGAAAACAGCGTTTGAAGGGGTAGTCGTGAGGGTTTGAGGCGCGAAAACCCAAAAAAAAATATCGACCGTTTAAAAGGTCGATAACGGTCAATATTTACCGATTGGTTCTGATTCGATTGGTATTACTTTCCCGACTGACCCCGACCGCAATGGCGATCAGTAATTTTTTTAGCGACCAAAGACAGTCAGTAGCGGTCGGTAATTTCCYACTATAACTTTTGCGGTCGGTAAAATCGYTCGGCCGACGAGGAATTTCTTGTTGTGGTAGTTGATAGGTGGTATTTACATGATTTAATAATTTTGATATGAARGATAAATAATTTTCTCAATTTAAATTTAAAGTTAGGATATTATTTTTCACATTACTTAGTAAATTGGATAAGGATGATAAATAAATATGTAATTGAAATTTAAATTTGAATTTGAATACTTCTACCCAATTCTATGTGTTTTTATTTTTATTATTATGATAGTAATATAATTTATTCTTATATTATATTATTTAAAAAATGTAAAAAAAAAACCTAAAGCTAACACCTAAGCAATTTCAAGAAAACTTTAGTATATAAGTAGATAAATTTATCTATATTAATAAAAGTGTTGATTTTGAATTACCACACTACCCCTTCCCTTCACTAAATAACAAATATAAAACCATTTAATTCCCGTTACACGTTGTCATAATTAACATTCCAATGAACACAAGAAGGTCAATTAATTTAAAATTGAATACTATCATATCATAACTCAAATTTCAATCAATACTCATTACATGGTATATACTATATATACCCTCTGTCATAATAAAATAAAAATAAATAATCAATACCCATTACGGTATATATAACTACAAACTACTCCCTCCGTTCCTTGAAATTCCTACCATTTTCCCTGCATTTGGACGTTCCTTAAAGTTCGTAACCACTCTCACTTTATTCCTTTAGAAACTTTGATATATTTTTTTAATTGTTGGTGACTAGGTCCACATGTGGAAACCCAACATACACTTGCACATACACTCAAATGATATATAAAAATGTAATTTTCATTTGTCTTCTTCTCCACTAAACAACTTTTTAACCCCACTTCTCATTATATAGCAATATGAACATACATGGTAACTATTTAATTCAATTTATTTTCAAATAATTTGCAATGATTAAGTGATGATTGATGATAAATTTATTCTATGTAATTACGGTATTTTATTTGAGTTTTTTAATACTAATTAAATTGTATAGATGTTAATGTTTAAGATTTTTTTTATATACTTTTTTATATTGGCTCGCTATGGAAAGTCAAAAATTAAAAGACGTTTACTTTTTTTAATTAAGGGATTAAAGTCTTTTAAAATTAAGTGTGTTTAATCATTTAATAGGGAGAACCGATCCTCCCGCCTTCCACTTATGTAATAGAGATTATTTTTGTATATCTATACAAATATATTAACAAAGGTGCTATGCATTGTAATCTGTGCCAACGTCGCTCCTTCTTCATGCCATGCCAGTTGTCAATTTCAGTCCACTTTGTGCCACGTTATTATTTGTCGCAAGTTTGTTGAAAACAACACGAAGGTCGAACCCAGTCGTCTATGTTTGTGAGTTATTATACATTACAACAACCAATTACATACTTCTTTTATGATCTAAAAATATTATTATAAAATATTTGTAATTTGTAATATAGGATGTATTGAAATACGTAAAGTTTTTGGCAGGAGTTCACGACCGTCTAATTACTCTAATCGACCGCTTCGCACATACTTCTCCTTCTTTCCCATCACTTTCCCTACAAAGATATGATAACCGGGTTCACATAGTATTGTGAACCCACTCTACGTCACGGATATTATGTAAAGTTATAGTACACGATTTTACGGTTTCCATCTAAAAAGCGGCTTTCAGATCCTTTTCTTCAAAAGTTGCAGTTGCTTTTCTTCCTCCATCTTCAACTGCTTCAGTCACATTTTTCTCTCTTCTCATTCTCTTTCTCTTCATCTTCATTGATTTTCATTCTTAAAAAATGACTAAAAAACGATCAGAGATGGCAGTCTGTAAAAAACTTCTGAATTGTGCGAGATCAGTGTGTAAAACGGTTGAAGCTAGTTGAAAGTACTTGCGAAATTCGACAAACTGAATTTTTAAAAAATGAAGAGGATTTGAGAGTTTATGGTCGTCCTCCTTCAACGCAGAAGTCTATTACAAGTATAGATCTGTTTTTGTTTTTCTAAATTATTATTGTTTAGATCTTGATAAATTTTTGTTTATTTTTTATGGTGAAACGTTAGATATTTGTTTAGTGGAATTGTGTTGTTATTATTATTCTATTATATTTGTATTTGTTAGTGTATTGTGTAATGTGTTTTATTTGTTTCGGTGTAAAAAATTCTGTCGCTACGTTTGAATAAGTACGTACGTTGTTATGATAATGTTATATCAATGTAGTTTTAAAATAGTTAGTTATGTAGTTTTTGTGAATTATATGTTTTATGTTTATTTGTAGTTTTGTAATAATACTTTTTTAAATATAATGTATTTGTGCATGCTGTGTTGTATGTCACAATCTCTAATTTTTCGTTTGTAATATTATAGGTCTTTATGTAGCTTTTCTTAATATTTATATTGTTGTGTTTGATATATGTATTTTCAATAATATTATGTATCTGAAAACCTGTATTTTTAGGTTTTGCAGTACTTTAGGCCTGTATGTTATTTTTTTTTGATATTATGTTTCTTATAGCTTGAATATTGTATATTCAAATAATTATGTATCTTGTGTGTTTATTATTATTTGATATTATCTAGGTTTCTCATGTAGTTGTGTGTGTATATAGTCTTTTTTTAAATGACAAAATTATTTTGTTGTGTGCTTTATGTGTCTGTCAAATCTTATTGTTGGTTTTCGTATTGTAGGTTTTTGTTATATATCTTTTGTGATATTATATTCTTATAGTTGATATTATTTGATGTTCAGATAGATATTATGTATCTTGTTTATGTTTATGTTTATTATTTATTTAGGTTTTCATGTAGTTGTGTTTGTATATAGTTCGTTTTTTTAAATGACAAATGTATTTGTGCGGCTTTGTAGTGTCTGTCAAATCTGATATTTATTGGTTTTCTTAGTCTAGGTTCATACTAATTTTTTTTTGTTGTGATTATGTGTGTTATAGTTGATATTATGTAATTTCTTTTATATATGTTTAGTTTGTCCAATGATTTGAAAATTCTTTCACGTTGTTCAATATATTATTTATATTAATATTATATTGTTGACTTTGATATTATGTAGTTAACTGAATATTGGTTAATCTTGAATTTACAGAAGAAGTGTGAAGTAATATGTGATATCTCGACGAATGAATTCTCCAGCATTTTGTAAGGTATTAAGTTTTAATGCAGTTTTAATAATATGTATATGCATATTATGCAATGTTACATTTTTTATGCGTTTGATGTTTGTTTAGGTTTTATATTATGTATTTTTGAATAAATTTATTATCTTTTCATTATATGTATTTATTGAATAATATTATTATATTTCATTTATGTAGTTTGATATAAATTAATTTTTTATTATATGTATTTTATACTCATTATGTTATGTCTTTTGTATAGATCTTAAAAATATTTTATGATGAGGTCTCTTTTTGTTTAAATGTTATAGGATGGTGAACATCAGGCTTGTACAATCTGTGAAAATTAGTAGGTCTTCACAATGTGATGATGATAACGTAATACGTTCTCATGATGACCCAGGTACGAAGAAGGTATTCGCAAGATCATTAATAAAGCTGAATGATACTTTTCAATTCTATTTATAAATTTATTGATATTATTTTATAATTTTTTCCAGCGTAAGAAAAGAACATGATGGTGCCTTCTATAAGTGGATGATGGTAAAAAAAGTGTGATGCACCATCTATGGGTATTGCCCAATTGTTCGAAGAAGGTTCATCAGTATGGATTCTTGGGTATTTCATTGTTTTACAGACATCAAATCACCTGTTCCTGCATTAAAGACAACATGCAGTCCTACTAGAAGTCGTACTAAGTTGAATGAGCTGCTTGGTTTGGTGTATATAACAAGTGTGATTGATTGGAGTTTTGGGTCACTTGCTTGAGTGAGAGATGAATAGTTTGATGTAAACACTCTTTGCATGGCTGTGATGTCAGAGAAATATCTTGGTGACTACTGGCTTGATCTTATCTCTTAAGGCTTTTGTATTTGGACGATGGGCACTATCGTGGTTTAATACTTTCGTGGTATGGAAAGGATATGGAGTTGATTTGGAGAGAAGTCCTATTTGAGTCTACATATTAATGTTGAGAAGACAGAGGTTTTCTGAGCCTTCGCGTTCTGATATCTCCTCGTATGATATAGCTTCTGGTGGGTGTGTGTGTCGCTCTCTTCACATAATATCTGAACTTCGAGTTCTGTGCGATGTGTATTATGACGGCTGTTCTGTTCCCTGATGTCTGAACGTTGATGGGTGTTTTCTAAGTTTCTTGGTGAGTTCCACAGGTGAACGAGATTCCTCGTTTTGGTAACCTGACGTTTAGAGCTTCTCATAGCGTGCTCGACTGTGTTACGCAAGAGTGTTATGGTAATTTGCATATAGAATGGAATCTTGTAGCTAAGGGGCTTTATTTCTCACACTTATTAATAGATGAGTGTGTTTGCAGATATGCTATCGTGGCGTAGCTTGTTACTCTCAGTATCTTGCTAAACTTACCTTTGCTCTATGCTCAGGGCATGTATGAGCATATCGTGTTTGAAGTGATTGATACCTGTATATCAATATATAGAATTGTTGAGCGTCTTTGTGTTCAAGAAGTTCTTTTGACGTTGTTGATGGATGGTCTATCGCGACTTGTTTCTCTCGAGGATCTTGTGTTTTTGGCGTGGTCCAATAGCCAATGCGCACGTTCTTTGCACCGTAATTCTTAGGTTTTTGGCTATGTGTAGTTGCTTTGGAGACGGTAGTGCACACTACGATAATTGATATCACAAGTCTAATTGGTGCAAGTAGTGCATTTTGTATGGACTATTTGTCGTAAGTGGGATCCCTTATTTGTCACCCAGATCTTTCCTGGTTATACCATCGGATTTCACTTCTTCGAACTGTTTGCGTTTTGTTGTAGATAAGATACCTTAAATGATGCTATTAGTTCTATCTCAATGATATGCAACTTGTGGTGCGGAGGGTGACGTCCGTGTAGTCGATTAGACTGCTTTAGTGAGATCTCCGTGGTGCCGCCCCCTCCTCCTCACCCTCTCTCCCCGATTCAGCATACTCTCTCACCGTCACTCAGTGATCACTCAATCCATCGTTACGTATACTCTGTATTGGCAGACATCTATTACGCGAACGGTGATAACTCCTCTCTGTATGACGCGATTTCACGTGCTTCTTCATTAATACTTTAGCTGACGGATGCATTATGTGGAAATCCTTATGTTGAAACTCTACGCTAAGGAGTTGATCACTCCTAATATTTGGTTTTTGCGCTAGCTAGTGAGTGCCTTCAATGTCTACTGTTGTTTGTAGGCCAGGACTTGATCGGTAAGACTTATAGTGTGTTGTGTCTCTTTGCTGTGGACTCTGATAGGCCGATTTCTGTTATTCGCAATATTTCGGTCTCATCGAGCGATGTACTCTAGTATGCTTGCACTTTCAGCATAGCGTTCTCAAAATCTACTACTTCTGGTCCCACTTCTAAGGAATCTGCTGTCTCTCCCACTGCTGCTCAACCAGGAATTTTATTAAGAGTGACATTAAAATGGAAACAATGCCATGGTCTTTAAGTACATGAGAGAGTATAGATGCTTGATATTTAAACAGTCTGTGATAAATAGTAGTGTAGTATAGCAGTAAGATGTACAACTTGTGAATATTGAGTTTATATTCTTTCTCACTGTGTTCAGAGCACAGATTTAATTTGTGCTACCTCGCGCAAGAGAGGTTAGAATTGTTGAGTATTGCTTGTGATATTGTTTAGTATATTGTAGTTCGATTTAAATATACAATTTCGGTTATCTCATGTGTTTGAATATGATAGGATATTCGTATATGAGTAGTAAATTGATTTATTGTGTTTTGCATGGTGAATAATATTATATAGTGAGTAATAAGATAGACTCGGTCTATGAATGTATATGTGTAGTATAACTCTTACTAGTTTTTCACTTCATTTTTAGTGTGTCTACGTATTGTGATTGTCTATGTATTCTTAATCTATATATGCAGCATTCTACTAGGTGTCAGGTTGTGGCCTTATTATGTATTAGATTTAATCAATATTATATATTTTCGTTAAGATTTGATTAAGCACGAACTGGTTATGGTAGCATAGTTTTACTCAATGTTATTTGCTAGTCTGCGTGCTGTTAGTAATTAGTGCTTATGCTGGGTTATGGCTTCTTTTCAGTTTACCTTTACTTCGTACTTTGTGTTGAGTAGATTAGATAGATAGTGTTTGTCATTGATATTTTCTTTGATGGTCGGATGTCGGTACTCTCTCTATGTGAGTTGATCAATGCTAAATAGAGGGCTACTATTTGTCGCTTTGTTCCTCCTATGATATATTTTCTTTGTCTGAGTGAACTCAAGTTTTATTTTTTGTATTAGGTTTCGCTGTATTAGACTAGAGTTGTGTGTCTTGTTTTTTGCACTGATATGTTATTGTTGTTTCTTCTCGTAAGATTATTGTTGTACGGATGGTTTTCATGCATTGATTTTATGCAATGGTAGGAGTGGAATATGTCACAGTTAAGAGTTTACTTTATATTATACTATTAATTAGCTAGATTCTAGTAAGAGATTAGCTATGTAGAGAGATGATAGTAAAATAGAGAAAATAAGAATAATAATAATAATAATAATCGGCTAACTAAGATTATACAACTGTAAAATTTAGGCTCATTCACTAGAGTATTACATTTTGGATCATAATTTTCGAGTATGATTTGTGTCAAAAGTGGTTGTTGATGAAGTACCAAACCTACATATCTAGTAGCGTAAAACCGATCAAAGCAAATACTAGTTATTGATTGCAAGTAATCCTGATACGATGTCCAAGTTTCATATTACTTGCTATTGCTGATCTCTCTACACGTGTGATAAAGACATCTCTTGATAAGAAATCGAATCATATATACTGTCCTGCAACTTCTCATATTTTTTGAGAGTTAATATCAAGTACTCTCATCCGTGAGTAAAGGATTGCTCTATTCGGGTTAGCTTTTTCCTAAGAACGTACTTCCTTCATATCTTCGTTTCAGTACTACCACTCTCTTTTCATAAATTTACTTATTCTGATTTGGTTCATCAATATTCCTCTTTTAATCCCCTTTAGTTTTCCCCACACTGTACTGAGGATCCTCATTTACAGATAGGATACACAACCTCCTAGTTACCATAGAAATTGGAAATGACGAAGTATGGTATAAAGCTAATGAGAAAGCACTCCTTCCTATTTGTTGAAATGGAAAACAAGGTCGTTAGATGTAGTGTTGTCGTCCTTAACTCAATTTTTCCAATTCATGCACAATGCGTAAGCCTCAATAGAACAAATGTGTGTTATCAAAAATCTCCTTAACATTTTTACACCTTTTTGTGCTGACACTGTTTGAATTAGACTATGTCTAATTCTGTTTTTACTAATTGATATCATTCTTATAAGATAAGCCCAACTATTTATTATACACATAATAGAGGTAAATAAAATAAGATATAGTTAGCTATCTATGATGTTTTCGATATTTTTTTACGCAGTTGTAATGCTCATCATGCTTTTTAAATTGACAGAATGATACGTTACATCCTACTTTTACATTAAGTTGATAATATATTGAATTCATTTTGATTTATCACTTTTATGAGTATTTTCATGGATACCTTAATAGCTTCTTTCCACATCACGAGGAAAGGAGAGTAAGTGCGATGAGGAGAAGAATCCTCATTCTAGATTGTTTGATTGCTTATATTCTTAAGTGTAGATAGTTGTGTGTATATTTGGTATTATAATTATAGTGCATTTTAATATATATTATTTGATGTGATGCTTAATTTGGACATATACTAAGATTGTCACCCATTTTCCCTAATAAAGTTTGAAATAACTACATAGATATTTTAAATTAAAAATAGATAACTACCCACTATTGTTCCTAAACTTTGCAAATCCCTAACCACTTATATTTTCCAATATATAATATAATGAAATATTTCTCTCTGTCGAAAATATTAACGATGGTTATATTCATCTGACTCTTAATATTTTTGTAGTGCTATATGTTTAGATATACTACCAATATATAATGTTCTAATCTATAACCTCACTAATACTCTGTTAGTCCAATTAAATACATAGGTGATTCTCTATAGAATATGGTCAAGCATAATACTACTAAGGATCGTTTCTATAAAGAGAAGAATCCTTGAATTGTTCTTCTTGCCAAGAAGTGAGTTTGTGTCTGCACGATCGCTAGTGAAACAGAAATATTCGAGAGCTGTCATTGATATTTTGCTGTTGATGTTGGGAACATGAAGAAGATGTCTATTGCATCCAATAACAAGAGCCAAAGATATTATACTTGGATCAGCGGCGGGAGGAAGCTATTATAATTATCTTCTATTTTCTTTTATTTAACAAAATTATTATAATTTTTCTAAATTTTAATGTTCTTGTTATTGATGTGAGTTTATTATTATGTATATTTAAATTGATATTATATATAAAGCATTTAATTTGCCAACGATTTGTGGTAGTAAATAATATTATGTTTTTGTTATTTTATGTATCAGACATATGACACAGTTAACATAATGCACATTGCATATTATTCAGCTAATGTGAAATAATTAAATGAAAAATATTACCTTATGATTAGTGAGTGTTTCCGTAACTATTATGTCTACTAAACAGTAGAAATTAGCAGTTATTATGAGCGAAATCACATAAAGTCTCTAGTTCTGTAAATCATCTCGAATTTTCTCTACCTTCCAGATTGTGTTATAGGTCTCGACCTACGATTGATCAATAATTTCGTTCTCCAAACGTTACGTGTCTCAGTGCCAAAATACTGTCCACTGAGAGCGACACAAAATCAAGCTAATTATCGGTCCAAAAGCATTTGTTAGAATAGCTTGCGTAGCGATAAAAATTGCGTATTATCTAGCAAAGCAATTGTGGAAGTAAATTTTGTGTTAAATAATGATGAGATAATAAACTTATTGACACCAACATTGCATCTTTTGAAATAGATGTTCAGAGAGTGAGAAGTATCAGAAGTTAAGAGTTTAATGTTCGTCGTATTAACTGTATAATAACAAGGTAGCGGAGTTAGATTTGTTATAATGCGAATGGCTGAAGAAACGGATCTATATAGCTATGGATATTGGAGTGGAATATGTAGAAGCAAGTATAATGAGTGATTCTGGAATGCAACCGAGGAAATAAACAAATCCTTGCTATTGAAGATGTTTCCTTGCGTTATATTAGTATTTATTATTATTGGTACTTTTGGAGGATATTATATAGTTTTTACTATTATTACATTGTAACTTTTAAGTGAAGTAGTTGAATATTTAGTGAGATGTGTGATGTAAAGAGTGAGATGAAGTGTATGAGTGAGGACTTACGGGATAGTGACGAAGGAAGAATATGTAATGAATAAGAATATCTTCTATTTTTTTTGGCTAGGAAAATTAAATAGTTAGGATGTGTAGAGGTGATAAGTTTGGAAGGTTTAAGGAAAATAATGGAGGGTACTAGTTATTCTTGAACTTTATAGAAATATATGAAGTAGATTTCTAGTTGGTTCTAGAGTATTATTTATTCGGTGTAATTTTGTGCCTTGGTATATTATGATTATTTTAATTTATTTCTAAATTTATTAGGAGAGAAGACAATACAAATTTATATATGGTTTATGTAAGATTGGTGATATTGAGGTAGTGGTGAGTGGGGGAGGAAGGTGATAACCTGTGTTGTTTTTGTACTGATCTGCTAGGTCATTCCCCTTAGAATAGTGTAATTCCACGTGAAACTACAA